>JASCZW010005939.1:0-122869 GCA_034211315.2 Aedes japonicus | reverse complement strand
CGTCCTCCCTCCCCAACCAGTCGCATTCGCCCTGCTTTTCATGAAAGTCAAGAGGAAGCAGCGGCTTTTCTCGATTCCGGCATTAGCTCCCCATTTTCATCCAACGATGCTGCTCGCGTACAAAGATCTGCTGCGATGCGATAGCAAAAGGTGGGCGGGGCGCAAAAAAACAATTTTAAACCACCAACCAGCCCCTATACCCCTCTAGATAGAGTCCAGTGACGACAACGATCATACCTAGTGGTTACCACACTATATCTCACCACTCACACCCCATCGACTTTCACCTCTCCACCAGGCTGCCCAAAACGCGAGTGTGAGCAATTCGAACCGTGCGAAGTAAACAGCGATCGTAGTAAGCCATTTGTATTTTATTATTATTACTACACACTGTGCGCATGTGTCACTGAACTCTTGGATGCCGTCTCGCTCGCACCTTCCATTCCACATTACGGCGAGGTGGGGACTCCCCATCATCATCATCATCACCGTCATCACTACCATCATCGATCATCGGTGTCGTTGTCGTCGTCTTCGTCACACACTCACAGCAGTACTGCCTCGAATGACGATGTGAACGACGAAAGGCGACAAAACGGCGATGTTTGCCGACTTCTGTACATTTCCACTCTCTTTTTGCCAACAACAATGATGATGAACGGGAGGGATGATGACAGTTGTTGATGATGATGATGGTGATGGCGATGGCGATCGACGGTATTCCTCCAATGTTCCGGGTCTTTGAACTTTCTGTCGTTGTTTTGGTTAGCAGGCCAGAGGAAGCGCAAAATCAGGGCGCAGCACCTGGGGCGACGATTGCTGCTGGGCAACCGGGAGATGGAGTTGACTCCAGATTCTTGTTACTTTATGTTTTTTTGCGGCGTGTTCTAACAAATAATGCGAGTGTGTGTGAGTGCGTGCCTGTTTGTCAGTCAGCTCAAGCATGGCTGACGTGCCGTCGACGATAAACAGGATGAAAGGAGGTGACGCAAATACGGGAGATAGTGCGTAGGGATGTTGTAATTTATGGGGGTAGATTTTTGGGTAGGAATTATGCGTGGGAGGGAGGTTGTTTATTGCTTTCGGTGAAAGATAGCGATTGGGAACGTGTTTTTTTTACGGGCAGGAGCTCCGGTTCTTTCCGTTAATTTTTTGCTGCGGAAAATAATGGGGAAATTTAGTTGTTCACATTTTGGGAAAAATTATGAAACAAGCGACGTGACCTCACCTGATTGCATAATCGTTCCACGTATTTATGAAGAATTTTGGTAATTTTGGATCTTTGTTTTCAAAATGGCGTCAATAAATAGAAATACAAATCGGCATTTCTTTGGAATCTAAATGTACTTTAAATTAGTTTCATGTCTTACAATATGTTATCAGGTGCCACACACACATTAAAAATCGGTGAGTATGTGTTTGATTTTTTAAAATTATCGATGTAAGACGAAACGTAATAGGCAAATTAGAAAATTTACAGACCTTTTCATTCACTGATCACTTTAAACATTAACAAATAATTGGCTTTGTAATTGGGAGATCATCGGAATAAGAGTTGGTCAAAAATCTGGACCCTATTGGACGTGATTGAACATCTTGTCAATAGAAATCTCCATTTTACATAATATCTGACTGCATATTCACCTCTTCCGAGTTACATGAAGCAATGCATAATTGTTCGTTGGGGACAATGATCTTTGAGTGGACTGGAATTTTTCCAGGGTGGTAAATAAAGTGGGACAAACTTTAACAGACCTTTGATTTCGTCTGATTTCATAATGAAAAGAGTCTTAATGAAGTTATTCATAGTTCTTATCCCAAGTAACATTGCCAAAACCATCCAGCTTTATTGAGTTCTATTAAAGTTTTATGAACGCCACTGAAAATCCATCAAGAGGTGCCAATAGGTTTAGTATTTTAGTCAGGTTTCTGAGAGCCTACACGGCTTCTTCACTACAACATTGAAACCTTGTCTTCCAAAATTCCTTTTACTCCTATCAATGGTTTTATTTTGACTTTATGAACTCCTAAAATGCTGTTTTGAAGTGCCGTTTTAGGACTCATTTATATTATCTTATTATGGTCAGTTGAAAGAGCATTTTGAAACCGTTTTGCATCCAGTTAATTCACTAAACGGCAAATTGGCATTCAGGGAAGTCACCAAATGACAAACAGTGTATTAGTAGCCACGTGAAGATAATTGGTTTTTCGAAACCGGATTTCTTTCAATCGCCAATTGGGATAGAAACTATTTGGAAGATAACACCAAATATTAAACGTAATGCAGAGACCAGTTTCGGTATTCTTCTAGATAACTTGATTGAATTCCATCAATTTTCAGGAAATTCATGATTGATGTATCGAATATATTTATTTAAATTTTGTTTTTGTTGTTGTAAACTTGCAAAACTTCCGAGGCGCATAATTTTCAGCTTCTATCGTGCCTATATTAACCATAAAATTAAATGCGCATATGATTCGGAGCACGGTACGCTACAAAAATTTCAATTTGTTTAGGTTATTTTGCTATCAAACAAAATCTCCCGCATTGCTAAAGTTTTTTTCTTAGATATTATTCACTGCTAAATGAATCAGAAGAGCAGAGAGTCAAACAAAGTAGAACAACTAAAACCAACCACAATATAACAGAGAAGTTTTACAGCTGGGACCATTTGGCCGTATGCTGGTTTTGATGGCAGCCAATAGGTTTTATGAAGGCTCTCAAGTGGTCATAACTGGATCAACAATAGAAAAGGGCCCATCAACATTTGTAAACAAACACTCCTGAGCCCATTTTCTCGCAAGCTGCTGGCTACACACGCAACCCTACAGAATCATCGTGTAGGGGAAACTTTCCCCTACATGATATGATGGTATTGGTTTGCGTGTGTGATCTACGCTTTGCCAGGGAAATAGAGCTCAGAGTGTTCGTTTCACAATGCTGATCTTGATCGCCTAGTTGTTGATCCAGATAACACCTTTCCTAGAACATTTTCAAAATCTTCATGGTCTTATGAAGGTTTTACTAATTTGTTTTGTACACATATCAACTTTAAGGGTGCATTGAGTAGGTTTTGGTGGACAAAGCAGTTTTAACTGTAGCTTTATCAACACAGCCTGGAAGAGTGCTATACGGCTGAAATAAAACTAAAATTGTTACTTGGGATGTTGAGTAATACAATGGCAATATTTTTGGAAACCTGCGTTCTCAACCGCAATTATTTGTTGGCAGGTTGCGTTCAAAACGCAGTTAATTTACTATAAAACTTAACCAAAATTGCATGGCAGTTTTACACATGTATTACACCGACAAACCGACTTGAAACTTGAAATTTCACTATTGATCAAAAATCCATAACGACCGATGTCATACATGTGCAGCGATCAATCGTCTAAAGCCTGACGTAATAATTTCATCATAGATCGAATAATGTGGTCCAGAATTGTCGGACACCTTCGAACCTTCTCATCAAGCTCACCATAGCGTGTTCAGTTGGCTTCGATACCGGTTCTTCAACTTATCGGATTTTTTCTGTACTTCCTTCGCATGTCATTTGCATTCTTTACTTTCTTCTTGGTCTTTCTGCGTTTCCGCTTCATCATAGCCCAATAATTTTCGGTTGGACGTAGTGCAAAGAAAGTTCATTGAATTTTCTTGGGGACAAAACACATCGAATTAGTCTCATTCAATTCCGGAGCACGAATTTATTTAAATCCGGCAAAAATAGTGGCTTTTTCATTGTGCTACGCCACAAATGACAAAAGATGTTTCTTTAGGTATTTAAAATTTCACTAGTGATGGTGCCTGTTGTGATGAAAATCTCACTTCTGTCAAAATGAGGTATATCGATGCATGATTTTGACGTTTTCTTCTTTAACACACGTTTATCCATATTCAATTTATTTCTCTCGTTGTAAGAATTCTTTCCTGGCATTTGATGGAGGTCAGCTGTGACTTATGTTCCGTCATCCATCACACGGACTTCTCTAGTAGCAAAATAAAAGCCGAGCAAAATTTTGCTTTCTTAAAACGCCATGTTCAATCTTCAGTAACTTTGTCAATTATCAATATTTTTGGCTGAAAATTTAACAACACTTTAGTTAACAAATAGACTTTATGTGAGCAAAATTTTATGTTGATAAAGTCTATAAATTTTAAGTTATGATAACATATGCAAAAAAGATTGTTTTTGGACATACCATTTTCGAAAATCCGTATTTCTGTGAAAAAATAAGGTAGCATATTAAAAATTTCACCATAGCCTCGAAAAACATAGAAAATGTGGACAAAATTTAAACTATTTCCATTAAGTGGTTTGGACTGCAGTCAAGGTTGACGCACCAACATCAGTTTTTCTGTTTTTAACTCCGATATTGATCATGCAGAAAAAATCGGTTCCAAAAATCCGAGGTGAATTCTACTAATAATACTGTATAATACTGTATACGTAGTTTTCACAAACTAATTCATACTGCATGCAATATATTTAAGTTCTTCATGAGTTACACTAGTTATTTTCGGAGTTTTCTGGAAGAAAATTTCGCTCTGCTTGTTTTTGCTACTGAGTGTATATCTGATCAACATCTCAGTATAGAGCTTCCTTGCACAGGTCTTAGCAACGATTTGCTGCCGTTCATCGCAGTTTCTGTTGATCCTTGTATGCATGTAATCCAACTCTGGTGTTTACTTTCTGGAAGTCATTTTGCAAAACGCCGCCTTTTTTTGGCAAAACATCACGAGTTACAGCCAGTTGAAAGTGTTGTAATAATATGGTGTTCGCCCTTTAGAAGGTAAATGTACCTGTTTATTTAGAGAAAATCAAATTTTGCAGTTACGATGTTATACATTTGGAACGCATCATATGTCTTTAAACTGGTTTAATAATAGGGCATTGTCCATACAAATATCACTTGAAGCTAATAGGAAAACTTCAGGAGGATATGTGTCGATTGTATGGCATAGAAAAGGAAGACTCTCAACGCCTGCTATGTTATTGTACAGCAATCTTTAATAAAAGGCGTAAATTTCTGGATAAGGGGCTTGCAGAACCCTTTGGCATTTGGAATGCAGAGCCCAGACAAGTAGTGAATTTTATTCGAAATGTAATACCTGGCTGGGAAAATGCTTCGAGTCAGTCCATGTTGGTCGCTTCACATAATAGTGATACGGCATACTGAAATAGTAGTATCAAACCGGGGAATATATCACAATAGATCTAGGAAATGGTCACAGTGATGAATATACCCAACATGGGAAAAAAAATGTGTTTGAGTGTTTAATACTTGATCACCCGGCCCTTTTGATCTCGAAAAATTGGTTCTTGAATTTCAAGATCTATTTAATACAATCTAAGATCTTCTCCAACCATCACTTAGCTGTCATAACTGGTTACAACGACTTGGCTATGACTTGATTTAGTCACATTGAAGTTATTTTAACTGGCTTGAAACAAGTGTGCTACTAGGGTTATGGTCTTCGTAAAAAAATGGATGTTGAGGCCTCATATGCCAGCTTTCAAGGGATGACCCAGTTATTCGATTTTTTTTCCGGATTCGACTGTCTCGGAACAGAAACATAATTGTGCTTTCCACAAACTGTACAACTGGTTGCGTTGGAAAAGCAAAGGAAGCTCTCAATCAAAAACAGTGGACGGTTTAAAAGCACATTATTTGGACTAATTAATCTTCCACACGAAATGCAGCACCACAAACATGTGATTTACCTTACTTAAACATCTGCTTACCTAAGTAAAAAATCTAAAACTGTTCAGCTTTATTCTAATTTGGTATAGGTATGATTGTAGTTCCGTTAATTTTCCATAGTTTTATAAAGGTTATTATTAGTTCCATATGAAACAAAGTATAGAAAGTACTTGATGCTGTCTATTAAACTCTTAAAAAACCTTATTTCAAACTCCTCAAAAACCTTATTTCAAAGTCAATTTGTTTAAAATGCATTACGTTAGTATTATGAGGACTTTTAATGTTGCTTCAAAGTGTTCAAAACAGCCAATTCTATCAACTATAATCAGTTGAAACATCATTTTTGTTGTGCTTAATAGGTAGCCGTAATAAATAAAGTTGGATATTAAGAATGCGTATTTAAGCAGCACAACGTTCCTTTCTATTTACAGATAGTCACTCATTTTAACAATACAACGCTTGAACGCTCCTGCATGTTGGTATCTATGATCAATTTTACTATCGAGAAACGGCGATATCAAGCTCGCAAAAAAAACATCAGAATAAAAATAAAATTGATTTTCATTTCCTTAATTTTTTAAAGAATAGATAGGACGCAACCGAGCTTGCTTAATGATGCTCTTGCAACAGTCTCGTCATGTTACATTAATTGTTATGTGTCTACCAATAGGGAAAATGTGTTTTAGAACGTCCTTTTCGGAGGCATTATAACTGCCATCTTTGACATTCATAGCCATTTGTCATCAGTAAGGTATCCGATTTAATCACGAACGTTTGGAAATTGTCCAATAATTTTATCAAAACTCGACAAGTTTTGTTGGTGTTCAAAGAGCGTATCGTGCAAACCAATAATCGCCATTCTGCTCCATCTGTGCTCGCAATTAGTCGCATAATCGGAAGATCGGAAAGTGAATTTGCTCTATTGGATATAAAGCCTGAAAATCGTAGGATTTCAGAGGTAGTCTGCGATGACTACCTGGCATATTATGCGGTTAGATCTTGGCCTGCATCCTTCTAAGATAATTCTACCGCAACAATTGACCCCGCGGTCCATCACATGCGCCGGGATTCCGCAGATTGGGCTTTTTTTTCCTCTGTGCGGGACATAAAACACTGCGACCAGTAATTTGATCTATTGTAGTATATCCCGTATCCTTTGTTCATTGCATGTCGAGTTACCTCATCACTATTGAGAAATGATGAAGTATTCGGTGTTGTTACAGTTGTTATTGTTTATTTTGATGGCAATGAATCGACTTTTATTGAAAGTTTCCGCTATTTAAACCCTTTGTGAGTAACAGCACTATCATTAGAAAAAGCGATAAATCTGCTAGAAAAAGAGAGGTTTTTGGGTGTGATCGTTTCACTTTTATAATTTGATTGTGTGATTAGCAAATATTTCAAATTTGTATTATATTCAAATCAACATAACTCGGAGCGAATGGTACGGAATGTTCACGCATCCTTCCCTTGACTCTAGTATGATGTAATTCAAATCTATGCGTTGAATCAGTATTCAAGAATCTTTTGGCTTTCACAAAATCACTTTTACGAGTATGTTTACTACGTTCTACTGAATTGTCAATCATTAAAAAAAAACAATCATTAAAAAAACTAGGAAAATTTAAATTAACACATCACTTGATCACTTTACAAAACTAAAAATTACAACACTGAAACACTTTTTTAAACGATCGCTAGTAAACGCGGGTAAGTTTCACTTAATTCCACTATAAAAAGCTTATCCTCTGACAGATAGGCCTATTTCGTCAGACTTCTTCAGTGTCGAGTGCTCGAATTTGCGGGTTGTGAGTAGGCCATAGTAGGCATAGTAGGCTCTGAACGCTTGGATCGCTTGCATCATGTCTTCGATATGCATCAATATTGACACAACAAAACACAAAACAAATTGCACGTCATCTAACTCGATTATTTCCAGGACCTTTCTCGCACTAGCTGCGTTAGATTAGGTTAGATTAGATTGGATTAAATTTGATGTTATTCCTGTGTTATACTTGCAAACTACACGAATAGTTTTAACGTGCAAACTCTTTCAAATTGAGAACACTGCTTAAAACTCATTTTTAAAACTTAGACTTTTGGTCTGTTTTATTTTAGAATATCAAATATAAATTATTGACGATCCTGACAGCAACACTCGATCGTTTTTATTGGTTTTAAACGAAATAAAAAAGCCCAACATGGCCTTTGAAACTCAACTCAGCACTTACTATCAAATGTTTCAATGAGAAGTGCTATGTTGATTCAATATTTGATCTTTCTCAAAGCTCATGTTGTTTCAGCTACGTATTTTAAAAGCAGTTAACGTCGATTCAATATTTTCATTGCATAACCAATTTTTGTTATTCAAAAAGATATATATTCCAATCATTATACTTTGGAAACCATCTACCCTCCCACCAAACCAGCTTCACACTTTACGACTTTACGCATTTTTCCGTTCCTCCTCCGAAGTAAACAAACAACGAATCAATCTAGAGCATTCCCGGGAAATAAAAGAAGAAAAAAAAGTTTAAAAACCACACATCGCATATCGGCCAATTTTCACCTGACTTCCTACACCCGGTCATGCCCGAGAAGAACCGTTCCAGAGAGTTCAACTCCGTTCAATTGGGGAATTCCCTTCTACCCTTTGCATACCACACCTATCTTTGTGTGTGAACATTTGCCCCGTTTACAGTGCACCGTATGTTTTGCCACAGGTCGTTGCCCCCACGGCCGAGAGCCGCTTCGTCGTTTGTCCTGACCACAGATTTTACGACTTTGACGACGCAGACGACATCGAACACATCAGACCTACTACCTACTAGGAGAAAGAGCTATTCCCCCCCTCCCCATACAAATGCATGCCCGCGGAAGGCACAGGCAAAAGCAAATGCAAACACCAACCCATGACGTCATGGTGATTTCCTGGTTTGCGCGCGGTTTGCTTCGATGATGCGATTGCTCACACACTCTCCTCTGACTGCCCGGGGTCGATGAACTGCCTGCCTGCCATCCACCAGCACATGAACGCAAGCGAGAAAGAGGCTGTTGAACAACAACCTAAACCCAGTCGGTCGGTGGCTTCTCGGTCCGTCCCACCACCCAGCCGCCGCTTCCCATCTAAGCTGGTTTTTCACCTTTCTCTCGTTCGTGCTTCTCGTTTCGTTGTTTGTTTTGAAAGAGTGTTATAAAACTATCTGCGCTTAATCGCTTCCCGCAAAAACCCACCGAATCGAGGCCCCCATCTATTTTCGCTGCCAAATTGGGTCAAATTCAGGTTCGCTCCGGAGGAAAGGTTGCGCACTATTTCTGCTCATTCGGGAAGAATGCATCTCACCTGCCGAAAAAATCCTGAAGGAATGGCAAAAACAAAAAGGGATCCCCAGGAAATGCCGACCATTTCAACCGAAAACGGTTACGACTTCGAGTGACCGTCATCGGCGAGAAATCCCCAGCCATCAGCGGACAACGTCGTAAAAACAGCAACACCGCGGCCGATGCTCGGGTTAATGAACTCATATAAACCACAAACAGAAAGCCTCCGGTCGTCTCGCCGTCTCTGTCTTCCACACACATCCGCGAGGAGACTTGAATCTGCCAGAAAGTTCGTTTGGAAAAAGAAGTCGTGCAGCGACGAAGAGGAGGAAATCGAAGAAAGCCAGCGGAGGGGTGGGACACTCGAGTGAAGGTGTTGCATAATGCTCTGGTGAAATAATACGCGTTGGCCTGGCTGGCTGTGCGGACTGGCGGACTGAGTTGGAATCGGATGACGACGACGACATTCGATGGACGGCGGCTCCGTGAGTTGGAGCTTTCAGTCGATGTCGTGCGAACCAGATACCGGACGGCTCCCCGTGTATCTCCAGGGTGGGTTGGAACCAATTTCGGTCCAGGGTCTTGGATTCCTTGCCATTGTGGCTCGGTCCATGATTAACCAGTTTGGATGGTCGGAGGAGTGATGATGGGCGCTGCTGATTCATGCCGATGCGATGATGCATAACCAATCCTTGGGAAATGGGGTCGCGTGGTGATTCAGCGAATTTGTCGAGGGGTTATTGTACTTGTTCGTGCGGCTAAAAATATTAATGTTGATGTTAATGTTATTATTGGATTACGGGGTTGATGACCAATTTCAACGTTTTTGACCTGCCAAAACTCAGCAAAATTCGAATGGATTAAATTTTGAAGGTAATTGTTTTTTTCTTCTTATTTTCCTTAGTGTTGCACTCTAAACTTTGACAATCACAATCAAACATGAAAATATTCCTTCAAGCATCCAAAATTCATCTGATAATAAAAAAAATCGAAAACTTTAGTGGGAAAAAGACAAATAATTTAATATTTAATATTTATTAGCTGAATCAAAACTCGGCACTTCCAAAGCGCAGTTTACTTTGATCTTTTTCTCCCATAGACTTCTCTGACGTTTGTCGGAATAGTTACAAGTGAGTTATAGTACGTTCAACTACAGCTTATATTACGTGATATTGAGTATCTTGACAAATAACGTTTGCATTACTTCCAGTACTAGTTATTTGCGATATCAGATACTCTAATATGAAACAGTACTGTGAACGTACTATTAAAACTGAATCATAAACTTGACACTATTCAAAGCGAGTTTGATTTTGTATCTTTTACTTCCATAGACTCTCTGACGTTTCGTCAGCAATAGTTAGGGAAGCTGTTCCCAACGCTGAGTTTCATAGTTTGTTGCAAACTGCTATGCCAGAATTTGTAAATTTTGTGTAACTTGTCATAATTAAAACAAAAACACGTCATGTTTTAAAAATTTTGGTCGAATCTTATTATTTCTGCGTTAAGCAAATCACCATGCAAAACAAACTAAACAACCACTACTTCTCGACTAGTCAGTCAGTCATAACCGCTGCATACATACTACATAAAATAATACTCGCAGTATTAATAACAATAGTTGTTCTACTATTTTGGATACAAGGTTGTTCTCACTGCTAAGTAGTTTCTGGACTCTGGAAGTAGTGTTTTATCAGGATGGCGTTTTTCTGGAGGATGTAATGGCAAAGTTCATCGAGATGATCACGGAACTTCGATGTGATGTGTCAAGAAGGTTGATAAGTTTCTTTCAGGACTTTGTTCGATCATTCTTTGGAGTCAACGTTTAGAGTCCCAAGTAGGGCCTCTCTTGACAAACGAAAAGTACTCGTTTCAACATGAACTTTCAGTAGATTTGAGGTACCCGAGAACAATAACAATAAATCAATTACATTTTGTTTTATTTGAATTTATAGTTTTCTTTTATTGAATTTAGTGAAAGAAAGTTAACTCAAGCACATCTTGAAATAATGTTTTCAAAATATTAAACTCAATTTTGGACTATTTTTCCTGTCGATCCGCTTTGAACAAACAGTTAATTTCACTCGGCATTGAGCCTTTACGAAATACTCAAAATTGGATACTTTGTTAATAACTCAATTATGACTGGTTTGCTGTCTAGATGAGTGAAAATTACTTAATTTTGATATCTCCGTGTAGAGATAATCACGTTCTGTTGTATAATTGGGCTCTCCGTGAGAATGTAGTAGTGCAAATCCGAGGAAAAAATCATTACAAATCGTTGTCAGGCAGATCTGATTCCATGCATTTTGAAGTTAGTACCGGAGGTAAATTATTAACAACTTTACACGGGGATATGCTTTATGTTGTGCGTACTTTAAACGTCACTAATCGCTATTGTTGCACACTACACACAGAAAAAACAAAATGGATTTTCATTGGGGTTTGTGAATTAATTCCATATGAAGTAACAACTTGCAAACAAATTTCGTTCCATGAAATGTCCCACCTGTACTTATATTCCATGGAATAATTTGACATTTTGTTATCACAATTCAACGAAAATGTTTTCATCACGGAGAAAAAAACAGTTCCGTTTGAAACAAAAAAATGATTATTGAAATCCAAACTAAAGAACTAGTTGTTTTAAAAACCCGTTTTGTTTTTTAAAACCACCGATTTTACTTTGAAACAAACTGGCAGGTTGGTTTCTATCAAAAGATAATAACACAATACAACACAAATTATGGTTGTTTAGACCAATATTGTTGTTATTTTCACCTTGAAAGGTGTTTATTATTACCAAAACACAATTTGCATTAACTCAGGGAAACGAATTAAAATTTCAGATTGGTTCAACCAAAGTGGCAGTTGAATCAAATATTTTGTTTGCAGAAAAAATGGCTAAAAATTTAGTTTGAAACCATGCTGTATGTTGAGTGTCAGCGTCAAACCTCAACAATACTCAAAGTTTTCATCACAGGTGAGAATTTAATAAAGACATCTAATCTAAAAGTATTGTAGGGTATTGTAAACGGAAATACTTGTTGTTTCAGCCGTTTTCGTTTGTTTGTTTTGAACACCAATCCAGTTTTTATTATACTGAAATTCGTTTGAAACAAACCATAAGCGTTGGTAGAATCAACCTACAAATTTGTTTGTTTTCGTAGCTGTCATAATGAACTGACCAACATAAGGGTAATTTCAAACGATTATCAGTTGAACTTAACTGCTTAAATCTCGAAACAAGTACCAAAAGCTTTAGTTTATTTTAACCACCATAGGTAGCAAAATAAAACTAATATGATTTTTGTGCCAAATTCAACGTGAAATTCGGAAAAGAAACTAGCTTATGGTTGCGTTTACCAATCTTATTTCTCAGTGATGAACAAAAAAAGCTCTTATCAAACCCTTTTTCAATTCCTAAAGAGTCAAAATGAATTCATATGGCTATTCAATATGCGGCACTAAAAAGCTCGAAAAAGATGTGTAAATATCTGTTCAATATCGTGCACTTAAAAGGAACACCACGGAACATATAATTTTACATTATATATCATGCTATGTTGTGAGACATTTCAAACGTTGTCTAAAATATTGTCTGCAAAAGTCCATTTTTCATAGAAATATTTCTTGGAAGAAATGCATAGAATTAAACACAATTTTACATGCCACACTATTTACATCACTATGCAAATTCAGGTTTTTGTTGTGTATAACTAACCTTAAGGTAGGTAAAGAAAGGCTACTAAATGTTAATGAAACTGTGTTAGAAGCGCTTAAATTTGTTTGAAAGGTGGCTAATAACATAAAAAAGTTCTTGTCATAAAAATTTGGAGCTCGGTATCGAAAAAAAACTTTATATGTTGAACATTCTTCCGAAAAAAAATATCGAAAAAAATTCAAAACTTCCTTAATCAGGGCGTAAGCAGTAATCTCAATGCTCTTCTTGTCATTCTTTGTGTCCGATTTGTTTCCACAGTAAAATCTCCGATATATAGGACTTAACCGGTTCAATTCATCGGAAAATAACTGTTACACTCTAAGAAGTCATTATTTTTACACGAAACGTAAATCGAATTCCATCTTCGTAAAGAAACATAAACAGTGATTTAATGTAAGATAAACAGTCTGAAACAGAAACGGAACCAACCTGCCAAAAGGTGTGTTTGATTGACCTGATTATCTCGTCTCTTTTGCCTGATTCTTTTGTTCTAAAGGTCGCTTGCATATTTCGGTCTTTGAGCACTGAAATTTACAATCATCTTTTGTGGTGTGTACGTCATTACTAGTGATGTACCATTTCTAGACAACATTTCATTCAAATCATGCTATTCTCCCGTAACAAAATATTTACAAATTCAGTAATTGGCAAAAGCATGTTCCTGCAAACATATTACTAATGTAGTGTATTAGTGACACAAAGCACGTCTTAACAGAAACAATTGTATGCTGCTTACTCTAGCAAAGTGAAATAACAAACTGGTATCATATAAGCAACAACTTCTGTTATCATAGATTTCATTTAGGACTCAATTGTTATCGCATAACAAATTCAGTTGTCAACATTAGCTCGAATGTTATCATTTTTAAAAGATAACTAGCAACCGGTTGAATGCACAACAATGAATATAACTTGCATTTCATATTTTCACCAGACAATTATTTCAGTTTTTAGAGTATGAACTTGATATCATATTGATTACATCATTTTGAATACTTTAAATAAATTTACTTGCATCACAGGATTTGCTCTCAGGATGAACTCAATGATAATAAAAACTAGTTGATTTTATGATATGTTTCGAGTTTTTTCTTCTCTATTGTTTTGTTTTTTAACTGTTTATTCAGGCTAAATGATAACATATTCAGTGATCAAACAATGATAATATTGATGGTATAACTTATAATAAATTGGGAATAAATGTATGTTCGGGTAATTAACAAACTTTATCGAAATTTTACAATATTTCATTTTCCATTCTTATAACATCTCAATCATGTCGGAGCGATCCTCTTGAAAGTGTTCAGTAAACTTGTCAAGTATAACCGAATTCCCGCATGTTTGGACCCGTTTGTCAGGTTACCAATTTCTTTAAGAATTCTCTCGAATCTCCTTGAAGCCTTGGTATTGATGCTAGGTCTTAGGCATTTGTTTTGTTTTGAGTTTCGCCCACAGCTTCAAGGATTTCAGATTGTAAAGTGCAACCATTGCTTTAGTGATGATAACAGATTGAACATATTTGCTACTGGAGTGAAGTAATGAATATTTGAATAAATATTTTTGAAGAGATTTCTCCTTGGGAATTTCAGGAATGCGATTTGAATGTATTGGTCGGAAATTAGTTCCAAAGGCCTTTTTTTTTGCATTTGCCACAGAGTTGAGCTGAAGAAATGCAACCATAGAAGTATATTTTCAATTTTGAATTTTACATGCATGGAAAATAATCCGTTCCATCCAGCATTTAAAAACGTGAAATAGGCAACGAAAAATATGGCTTAGCGGAATGAGTCACTACTTAAAAGGTTATCAAAAGAAAGCTAGTTAACTAAATTATCGTAGAAATATATTCAGTAAAGTGTTGTGATGGCACAAGAATTAGAGTTTTAGATAGAGAATTAGAGGATATAGAAATAATCGATTGCCGAGAATTGTAAATATCTCCCCTAGTAAACGTTTCTGACGAATAATCCTGGAAACGTGAACTAGAAACATGACCCGTTCTTGCTAAATATGTGGGGTTTAGGTATTGTTTCGCTGTAAAGGTCAGCTCAAACATTGAAAAAAGGTGTCGAAATAATAGAAGATCAAATAAACTTTGAATATTTTCAGCAAATCAATTCCACTCAAAGCCGGGACAATTGGTATTGAGTCTTATAAGGATGTCCTGAACAAGAAAATAATAGTTGAAAATAATAATCCAAGCTCAATTTCCGCTAATATTCGGAGCAAATTTTACAAAAAAAAATGCAGAAGAACACTGCTTAAATTTCTGTTCATAGTTAAAACTATTGAAATTTTTATGAGGAGCGTTGCATTTTCTATTAGAACTGTTGTAGTACATATATCCCTATTTGTTTACGTAAATTGCAAGCCGACTACTATACATTGAGTTGTCAGTTCATTTGCATTGATACTCTCCCATTCAGGTAGATTGTGGTTTATTATACCAAATCTAACTGGGCTGAAGTAAGACATTTTTGAAATTTTGATCTACGCCTGTATGCAAAGCAGATGCTCCGAGGATTCGTTTTCCATATTACAGAAATATCATTCCGAACTTGGCCAATGTCTTTCAAATGATATCTGCTCGGATAGTGCCCCGTTATTATGCCAGTGTATATACAAAGAACTCTAAGACCTTTGTGTTATCAAACACATTTGGTATTATGAATCCCTTTCACTGGTTACATCATTGGACAAGCAACCGTCATCACCTTTTCAAATCTCTGATCACGTCTTCCTTCGAAAGGGAAGTAAAGCCGTTTGCCTCAGCCCATGTCTTGATGGGTTCGATATGAAGAGTCCAGATCGTCTCCCTTCCGTGACAATCCAGCCTCAGGCTGAAAGTCACCTAAACACGAAACAACAGCACCAATTACTCTTATCACAAGTAACATTGCAATAAATATGTAAAGGTTTTATAGCATTCTAGAACTTCAAATCATGATTTTCATGATCTTCATAAAACTGAAATTCTAGGGTTTTTTTTCATTAGGGCGAATCTACAATTGAGAGATTCTCTCCGGGCTCGCTTTCTTTCATTCGTTACAGCGCCATTATTAAACTTTCGAGGGATTCTTTAGTACAGATCGAAACACAACAGTGCTGGCTAGCATACTCTACAAATAGTAGAATGAAAAACGTAACGGTGATTGGTTTATGAATGAAAGAGAGCGAGCCCAGAGAGAATCTCTCAATTGTAGATTCGCCCTAATGAAAAAAAACCCTAGAATTGTTTCTTGGGATGTTTTTCTAAAGGTAGTTTTCGTGCATGTTTGAGTTATTATTCGTTAAAATTTTACGTCTAATGCAATGCTCATCAATATCAGGGTCAAAATTAGGTATTCAAACGTTATTTGTTCCTACTCAGGTATTGTTTACTTATTTCTGAAGAGATCCACAATCTAGTTATAGATGTTCTGAACAAGAAACTTGAAAATAATATCCATGCATAATTTCATGAGTAAATTTCATAGGAATATGCAGATGTACACAGCTTGGGAAAATTATTTGTTTTAATGGTTGAAAATTACAATAATTAGCATAGTGAATTTATAATATTTCCAATAGAAATAAAATTTTAATGCAAATTATATGAAAACGTTGAGAATATTTCAAAATGATTCTAATGAAAGTTCTTAAAACTACTACATATCTTCCGGATAGCATAGCATCCAGCATAGATTTTTTGAGACAGTTGTTCTCCTTACGCCCCAGAACATTTATTAGAAAATGAGTCAAGAATTAAAACAACATGCATTGATATGCTTTGAAGTTATTGCTGACCGCGAACAAGCAGAAATTAAAACATTTTATACATTCTACATACTTAATCAAACCGTTCTTCAAGATAATGACATCCGTCGAACTTATTGTGCGTTGCGACTTTAAGCAACTCACCGCAAGCCACAAGCTTCTTCACTACTTGAAAACAACGGTTATCTAATCAGCGATCTGCATCTAAAAAAAATAGCTCCATACCAGCACAACTGGACAACAATGAGAGCGAACCCTAAATTGAACCAATTCCCAAAGTGATGGCCATTAAAGTCTAGCGAGAAAAACACCCATCATCACTCGAAAACTCCTCACGCGCCCACCAACCAACCACTCGACCGGCCAGGCAATGAATCTCCTAGTCATTTTCATAATTTCGTTGACAATTCGTCTCAGTCCAATTTGAGTAACATAGAGTGCCTTGCGTTTCTATGAACAACACAGTTCCATGACAACATTTCATAACGGCAACACATCCTCGCTCCAAAAGTCGAAATTCCAAGAGCGATCTCACCCTTTTCAGATGTTGCCGTTTACACCATCATCTTCGCACCGTCCGTCGCAGTAATATCCATGATGCATAACGGGGTATGATTAGGTCTCGTTTTTCTGCCCTCCTCGCCGATATCGATATCGACGATGACGGCCGTCCGGGTGCGAGTGCGATTTTTCGTCATTCCATATTTCTACACCGCTTGATCTCCTTCGAGATTTTGTCCGTGGTCGTCGTCGTCGTCGTCGCCGTCCGCCGTCGTGCGCGCAGTGCTCGCATTGTGAATTCCTCTCACTTTCCACTCGCTTGGCTTAAGCCAGCTAGTCGCCATACTAAGCAGAGTCACGGCTAGAGCTAGATAGAGAGCAACACTAGGCAACCCAACTCGCTCTAACATCAACGACGACGAGACGACGACGTTCGCTAATAAAGCAATAACCACCACGGCTGAATCACACTGAAAGGCAGTAGCAGCAGAGCAGCAGCCAGTCGACCCGGCCCCGGCCAACCCCTTCGCGGAACGTTCGCTCCTCACCCTGCCCCAAAGAGCCAAAGCAGGTCTGGTTTGCGCCCGTCGACGAGCAGCCGGGGTAGATGACCAGAAACTGGGTCACGAAAAAACCTACCAACACAGCCCCACATTCCGAGGGCAACCCATACATACACACTGCACCGTGCTGTGCGACTGTAGCGAGCCGAAGGAGCGAAAGAGCGCGCAAAACGTGCGGCACGAGGTCTTTCTGTTTGTGCTCTGCTCTGTGTGTTGCCTTTTCGAAACGTGCAACCCCGTTCCGTTTTCGAGCGATGGCCGCCGCTGTTGTTATTGCTGCTGCTGCTGTGCTCGTACGGGTCCAAGTAGCTTGGGCAGCTGCAGCAACAGCAACAGGGTAGTTTGGGTGGTCGATCGAGAGGTAGAGAGTAGCCAAAAAAAATAAAAACCTTGCCAAGCTTTGCTTGTGTTGTGTGAGCGAGCAGTCTCAGCCGAGTGTTTGCATGCATGGTGAGGTTAGTGTGGTCGATCTGGGCTGAGCAAGGGTTGGGAAGGGTGAATCGAGTGCTAGTGGGTGGTGGGTGGGGTGGTGTTTGGAGTGGAAAGGCTCGTTTGCAGCGACGGCAATGACAGGTCGTTGAACTGCCGCCGTCGTTGCTACTGGCTTTGTTGAAAAGCAAACTATCCGGACCAGCCAGCCAGCCAGCCAACCAGCCAGCCAGCAGCAGAAGGCAAAGCGATCGTCGTGTGTCTCGGTTTGCGGTGCGCTACACTAGAAACTCCCATACGACAATGGGATTGGGTTGCACTGGTCGAAAGTGGTTCGAGGTGGTCACTTGAGAACTTGTTCAAGCACAAGAGTGGTCGAAGTCGATTAACGCACGAAGCGAATGACCTCGGAATGTGGAGATTTTGGCGGGTTTAGTTAAGCAAAAAAGGGTGTGTCATCTAGTGGAGGCACGTGTGTGTGTTTGGGGTTGAAAAATAAATGGGGGTTTTGGGGAAGGATTCGGCCACTAAAAGACCGATGTAATTTTGTAAGTGGAATTGTTTGAGACATACTTTTGTGAGTTTTGATACGAAGATCTGAATCCCGATATTCAAGGGTTCAGATCTTCCATCTCTCAACCCATGGGTCGGGATCAACGACTTAACTCTCTTTTTGAAGGAAGGCGTAATCAGAGATTATTAGTGGCAAAATATTCCAACGCCCCACCGACGACGTCATCTGAGAGATATATTTTTAAGGATATTTTTGATGTGCAACTTTATGTTGGCTATTAAAGTTTTGGAAGATTCGGTTTTAAAATAGTGGTTTAAACTTACCTTCTTTTTTTCAAATCTTGATTAGTTATTTTAGTAGGATTCGTAGCTTCATTTCTATTCTCAATCTTACCACGGTCATCTTAAAGCGATGTACCTGTCGTGTATAATTAATCGAAATATTTACCTACAAAGAATTCAATTTCCATCTTGAGTTAAATGACACATATCTTTCTGTTTACTCTCATTTTTTTATGTTACACAGAATTTGAATCAAACTAATCGCAATTCTAAGGAAGCTAAGAATAAAATGATAAATTTAACATCTAAATAATTATCTAATTTATTTATTCCAAAATTTGGTTCAGAAGGACTTCAAAAAAATACACAACTGCTTTGAAATTGATCACACTACCATTTTATCTAATCAGCAATGTGGTTTCGGACCGAGTCCAAATACTTCTACATCAGTTTCTTAATAAAGAAGGGTTTTGCCATTACTTTTTGTGGACTTCCTTTAAGTTCCTCTCATGTCAAATTACCGATGAAATTATCGTCGTTTCATTTAAAAACTATTCCGCGCAAAGTATTTCATGAACATTTGTGTCTGCCTAGTTCACATACTGTTACATAAACGACGGAACGGAAATGATTCTATCAGTTTCAAGTTTTTATATTTACCACCTAGGAAATATTCAGTAGCTGCTTAGCATGACTGAAACTATCTCTGAACCATTGAGCCTGAATCATTTCAAGAATCATGGTCAAGAACGAATAACAGTTTGAGAGAAAAATTATACTCTCTCATATCTCAGCAATACACAACTAAAATAGGAAAATAGTACCACTTGCAGAAACAGCTCAAGATAAAGAGAAGAAATCTCAAAAACATAAGTAAATCTGAATCCTAGAGGGGTTTGAGCTGTTTAGTGGAATACTGTAACTAGAAATTAGAAGAAGAATTAGTATCTTCCATTTATTCCAACTACCTGCTTATCTTCGACAGATGCGTAGTTCGCTAAATGTGCAGATTCTTCAGTGTCTCGTACTAATAACTCGAGTCGAGTTATTAGTACGAGACACTGAAGAAGTCTGCACATTGTAGACTTGAGATACGCGTATCTGTCGAAGATAAGCAAAGGTAGTTGGAATTAAATGGAAGATACTAATTCTTCTTCTAATTTCTAGTGATAAGTAAATCTATCGTAATATAACAGAAATCTCCGTACCGAACATTATTGTAATCTATCAATTATATTTTCTTATGCTAAAACAACGAAAAACTGACTCCAAATGAAGAAACAAGAACACGATTGTACGTATTTGTTAGGCTACAACCTCGCAAGAGGCAACCATAGACTCATAGACATACATTTATCAAATTTTCTATAGTCAGATTTTAAAAGATTACTTTCTAAAATATAGACTGATCTTGGTTTCCATTTTGTCCTGTCATTTTTTTGAATGTTAAATCTCCAACTACATTTGATACTTAGAGAAAGTAATTAGCAAGCAAACTTAAAATAGAGATAACAATTACAACAAATCTTAATGAGATGGTCTTTAAGTCCATTTAGATTTTGACAGAAATTCAAAAAATGCTTATTCAACATTATACCTCATATATGACATATATATGACAAAGTTATTAGTTGAGTGTAATTTAATTACATATCTGAATGCATCTCGGCATCTGAAGTGTCATAACACCTTCTAGCGCAATATTAATGAAGAAATCTCATCACCTTGTCGAAGTCTTTGCGTGTTCCAAAGAGATTTGATAACGTATCAGATATCCTCACAGCCTTGATCAGTCTTTCCAGTCTCCGAAAACTGTTATCGTCCATAATCTTTCATAGCTCTCACGGTCATTACCAGCGTATGTGGCTTTGAAATTCATGAACAGGTTATGTGTGCGGACTTTCGACCGATCTACCAAAACGTAAAGATTTTATCTGTTGTCGATCTTCCAGTCACATAACAAGCTTGAAAACTTGCGAATCTGCTTTCTAGCGGCGATAGACGGTGGAAGAAGATTTAGGAAAGTACTTTATAGACCGTGTTGAGAACAGTGATCGCTTCGTAGTTTGCACATTTCAACTTGTCACCTTTTTTGTAAATTGGGAACATCAGACGCATATCAGACGACATATCCACTCATCTGATAGCTGTTCCGTATCCCAGATCCTAACATTCAGTCGTGGCAGACAATTCGCCCATTTATCCGGACCCATTTTTATAAGTTCCGCTCCGATACTATCCTTCTCACGTTTGCCGGTCCGATGAAACCATTCTTCTTCTATCCGGGTGCTCGGCCTCTATGCTACTCAGGTCACCTCACGTTCATCACGGTACGAAATCTTCCCGGGATCCGTTGAGTTTCTTGTAGAATTTTCTTGAATTTTCTTGAGAACAATACCGCTGATTTATATCTTCACAATCCAACGCCTTCAGACTACGCTTCTTATACTGGAGAAGATGATTTTGCTGTCTTCGTTTTTGTTTGAATTCTTCCACATTTTGATGAGTGTTTTGCACTGCATTCTGCGCGTCAAAATCCATCTGACACTCCGCGTCGAATCAATCGTTCCGTTAAATGTCCATCCAAAACCCCTATGGTGATTCCTGCTGCGTTGTTAATGACTGCTTTTACACGATGCCAGCCGTTCTTAAGAAGGGTTTTGGTAAGGTCTCCCTCATCGAGCAAGGCTTTTAGATTTTGCACATATTCAGTTGCAATATCGGATAATTTCTATCGTTCCAAATTATACTGTGGCAAGCGTCGGTACCGAATGTTGAATATTATAAAAATCTTTGGTGCATTTTGACCAATACAAGATAGATGTCTTAATAAATTTTTAAATCATTATAAATCCCAATGTCGATAATGTTCAAGAAGTAGCATCCGTCAATCAAATAATTCGGAAAAATGCGGTTACTTTCCAAGAAAATGAGTAACTTACAGTTCCATGTTCCAAATCGTTTCGCCTGGGTCTATGCCGATTGTATCGGTCCGTAATTTTATTGCTTGCTTCCGTTAGCTGTGATTTTCATTATTGGTTTGTAGCATCTACCTTGCAAGAGAACCATCACGCACAGCACTGTTTAGAGCCCCATACTGGTCAGCTATTCCTAACATGGAAAACGAACACTATTTTGAGCAGGGGAGCTAGTCAAAATTGAGGAAATCTTACTGGGATTGTCAAGACAAATTACCAAAGTCGATTTCAATCAGATGGGGATTTGGATTTCAATCAGATGTAGATTTGGAATCTTGTCCATCTTTCAAGGTTTACTCAACTTTTAAGCGACTCCTCTTCTAATGCAATTGAGTCGCATGTGACTCGTTTTTTATTTGCTACGAGCAAACGTTCTATTTTCGATATTTTTGAGAACAGCTCTGACATGAAGTAGACATATGACCACCTCAGGAAATTTCAAGTCACAACAATAGCTAAACAAAAATCTGATTTTTTTTTAAAGTTTACAATCGACGTCAACGTATATCATAGTTAACTTGAAATGAGAGGAAAAATAAGTATTTTCCATTTAATTCTAACTACCTTTGCTTATCTTGACAGATACGCATTGCCCAATGCAGATTTTCTTCAGGTATTCCACCACACCTGATCAGTATATCATAATGCTATTGAAGCTCTTCCATACCAACATCTTCAAGATTGTTTATTTTTCTGAGATCAACCCTATAATTTTGGGATCTTCGGTAAGGATCTTTCGTAAAAACGTCCCCAGCCGACCGAGTTAACTCAAATGTAATCAAATTCGTGTCATTGTTGTCTTGAAAGGAATCAATCAAATGAAAAATTGACCAAATTGGCCAGTTGGAACGACTTGAATCTGGTGGATTTTGGTGTTTTGACGCCTTGTGGCATTGGTTGTGGTTGTGGCATTGGTTTTTTGTTCTACCAATGTGACACCAATTTTTCGCAAAATTCTCGGATTGATGGATTAAATTTTCAATTACTTTATTTATTAAATTTCAGCTTGTGGAAAAATTCACGGAATCCATTATGATATTTGAATCTGGTGGAAAATTTATTTTTAAAACACTTTTGAAAAATTACTTTTTCGAACCTATAAGTAGAACGATTGAAATTGAAAACGATTCGAAAATTCAGTAAAAATAAAGCAATTCAAGCTGAAAGTATCTTAAAATTCATTGATAGGTGTGCTAATACATTGTAAGTATCCCAGAGGGTTTGAGCCAGTTTAGCGGAATACCTGTAACTAGAAATTAGAAGAAAAATAGTACTCCATTTGGGCTGTGCTGCAGTTGGAATTAAATGAGAATACTATCCTTTCAATTTCTAGTTATTTGTAAGTAATCAAAAACTCAACGGCTACTTTGCCTGCCGCACAACTTAGTGTTCTATGAAGCTTTTCCATAGTTATCAATTAAGGGCTGTTTTTGACATTCCAAAGCATCCAATCGTAGAGTTTGCTCCAGGGAAGTCGCTCCAGGGAACACTTTTGCCACAGGGAAGTCGAGGCAATTTCCCACCAGCACAGATATTTGACTTTGTCGGAAATCGATTCCTTGACTTTTGGTTGAGAAACTATCCAATCCAAAGTATTTATTATTGCGTTGAATCCCAGAGATGAATCAATCAAAGTCTGAATTTTGTGCATAAAAATAAAGAAATTGAATTGATTGCGCTGTTAGGCAGGTCGCAATATGAACATATTACAACATTGCACATTTCAAAATAAATGAAGTCACTGCAAACATTTTAAAAACGATGAATCCTAAAATTAGCAATTTGGTTTGAAAGCTTTTTCATATTCAAATAAAAAGCAATGTTCTTAATGGATTTTTTTTACATATTACGAATACGTGGAGCGTTTAGTAATGACGGTATTGAGGGATAACTTAATAACTTGAAGCGCTCAATTTTGATCTGTGTGAATCAATAAGAAGTCATCGAAAGACGTTTGATGAATTAGATTTTTCATCCAACTTTATCCCACACCGGGTAGCAACCAACAAATCTTTCAACTCCAGCTGCCAATTCTTTGTATAACTGTTCTTGATTGATAATGAAAACAATCTAATTTTTCAAGGAAAATAAGATGCAAACAACTTTTAAAATGCAAAAACACTTTTACCAGCGTTCTAGTGGAACGAATATTATTGGAAAACTTGGGAAATTTAAACTAGCACTTCACTTGGTCGCTTAAAAAAAAGTAATGACTGAAACACTTGTTCAAACTATCACTAGTAATTGGGTGCAAACTCCTTTAAATTCCACTTGAAAAGGCTCAGACAGGCCTATTTCGTCTGCGACTTACAAACTTCCTCGGTGGCGATTGTTCGAATACTAGTGATCCCCAAAAACCATCGTCCAACAAACATCAGTGTTTGAACCGCCTTTTCAAACAAATTTGGAGAAGTTCTTCAGCTATCTAGAAAAAAAGCTTAACAACTTACCCAAATTTGTTTGAACAAACAGTTATTCAGCGCCGATGTTTGTTGGGGTGTTCCTGCCAATACAGGTCATTTGAACTTCAACTCGTTGGTTGGTCCATTTGTGTCCGAGATACAAAAAAAAATCCTATAAATTCGTCCTGTCCATTATCAACTTGTCAACTCTTTCGTAAAAAACTATTCAGGAATCTTAAATCGATCGGTCATAAAGCACATAAAAGACGAAATTCCACGACTGGCTTGAATGTAATCTTTGCTAAGTTTTTCAATTCGCTACCTCTAATTTTTGCGTAGGTCTGACTTCTTAAAGTGATTTAAGCTGAATATAAATTCAAATTGATTCATGACTTTGATATTTTATTAGAAGAAAATCAAAAAAATCAGTCTTACAGCTTATAGGCAGGTTAATATACTTTTATATTCCACTAGACAGACTACTTTAATTATGTTTAAGTAATTGTTAGGAGGATCCTGCTTGAGCTGAGAAACAAAACTAAGCTGAACTTACATACGTTCTTTGTCTCTATGTAATATCAGAAAAATTTTACTTGCTGAAAACTAGTAACACGGCTTTGGGAAAAGAATTAGTATTATTTTGGGATTTGGTTTGGGTGCGTGTGTGTTGAAAGCTGGGCAGTTTTGATTCGGATATCTTGACAGTCGACCTTGTCGTCTGGTACCTATCCGGTGTCTCCACTAGCATTTTCTGTCTTAACATTTGCGTCACTGTCAAAGAATATGGCAAGTGGAGACACATATGTTAGATGTTAAGACGGAACTGTTTAAACATATATTTTGACAGAAATTTTTGATTCTATGCAGACGTTTTTTTAAATAATCATGTCGAAAAAATGTCACAAAAAGTGTCTATTTATTGAATTTTCTAAAACTCCATCGTAGCTCTACACGCTGAAAAGTTCGGGATATTGTTTTACAATTTTTTTCATTTAATAAAAATGTCTTAACAAATCGGTTTGAGCTAAGCCCAGCATCGAAAAAAATATCAGGTTGTTTGCTATATGTTGAGATAGATCTGTCAAGACAGAAAATGCTACTGGAGACACCGGGTTAAGCTGAGAATTTGAGAACCAAATGCAAGATCCTCCTTACAAATAACGGATTTTGAAATTCACCTACTGTAAAGTAACAAAGTTTGCCTGCACTCGAATTACCCCTAGAATAGTATTCAGAATTCGAATTTATGACATAACCATTCCTCAAACTCAAACTGTCAAATATGCCAAAAAAATTCATATAATTCAATTGAAGAAGATCCAGTAGAACAATTGAACCAATTCTGTGGAACGTATTTTCCGAGGGGTGCGACTCTATCTGAGATGCATCATTGTTTTAATCCGCTGATTAGAGATGCGCTAACTTTTAGTAGCTAGTAAGAAGGCTGATGAAAATTTGCAGAACTTTTTTGCAAAAATATTTGAGGCGATGATTTTGCCCAATATTGATTCGCTGGCATGAGATTTTGACCTATTTTAGATTGAGATCGCATCCCCCAGGTGTTTTAAATATAACATAAATATAACATTTTCAAACAAACCCCATTGTCTGTCAAATGAGCTGCATTCACTATCACCCGAGGCATTCTGATCGATTCTCTTCATCGACTTGCCATCAGGTCTAGACAAACTTGCCAGCAATTCAAGCGGACAGAAGTCGACGTTATCCAGTATCTATGGTTCGAAAGTTCATCTCAGTTCACTAGCACACTTAGATTTTTTTTACAGAAATCTTTAAAATTTTACCGAATTCTCAACAGCTGAACGTTCGGTAATACGATTTGACGGATTTCGGTGAAATTTTACAGTTATCTGTAGAAAATTTACCGGAATTTGTAAAATTTATTTTTTTAAATTGGATTAAGGAACCTTCACCTGTTGAGAATTCGATAAAACTTTAAGAATTCCTGTAAAAAAATCTAAGTTTGTATTACTCACAAACTCTTGGTAAACTTTGGGATGCATTCTGCGGTCTTTTGAAACTGTTTGAACTCAATGGGAATGAGAATGGGAATTTCTACTGGAAAATACGATATTTTACAAGAGTGAACTTAATTCTAGCATTCAGAATCATGTGGGTCTATCGGCAATAATCGATTCAAATGATCGATTTTCTCTTTGCTATATTACAGCAAACTCAAGCATATCAATAAATTTTAAAGATCTTGCCACAAGCGAAAATCGATAATTGCAAATAGGTCCTTACGATTGTGAACGCTAGAAGTAAGTTCGGCCATGAACTAATATCGCATTGTCAAACAATGTAATTCCCATTGAGTTTTAGAAGGGCCAAGCAGTGTCAGAAAAGCTCAGAATGCATCACCAAGTTTACCAAGAGACTGTAAGTCATAGTGAACTTAGATGAACTATTTGCTTCTGTCATTCAAAAATATTGTTCTGTGTTTTCGTAAATTTTGCGTTCTGAATTCATGATTTAATCATTAGAAGTGCAAAGTATCGAAGTAGCTGAAAATTGACTCACTCGTCTGAAAAGCACAAAAAAATGTATCTCTGAGAGATTTTCCGGTGAAAACTGTGTACTTCAAATCATGGAGTCCCATTCTACCCTACAATGGAGCCGCACCGTACTTTACTCCACAATGCAGTTCGGCCACTTTTCACCCAACCTTGCGGTGTAATTCGACCATCATCGAACGAATCCCCCCGAAAGTGACGACGTGCGTTCGACCTAGGATAGCTGGGGCTGGTGTTGCACACAGCTGGTGAGCCAGATCCGGGCGACAGGGGCCAAACGGCGGCGCTATGCGGCTTTCAATGTGTACGGTGGAAATAGCATAACAGCAGCAGCAGCAGCAGCAGAAATAACGGTGGTAGGGCGGCATAAGTTTACCCCCTTGCGCTAGAGCGAGAGGCACAGCGAGCGAAAGAGACCGGCCAATGCCAAACTCGACGCACACAGCGATGGTTCGATCGAAAACAAACTACACAGAGCCAGCCAGCCAGCCAGCGACGAGCTCACGGCGCTAAGTGTGAGTTGTTTTCATCGAGTTTCATTCGCAAATTAAACTCTGGAATGTGAGCATCGTCCGTCTCGAAGCGAGAGAGCGTGTGCCACAAGTCGTCGCAAGCCGTCGTCGTAGTCGTTGTCGTCGTCGCCGTCGTCGTCGTCGTTGCTAGTGCGTCGTCTGTGCGTCTCAGAGATTATACCTCAAATTTTCACCCTGTCAAAAGGTCAAACAGTGCAGTAGGCGGGAAATCATGGCCCAGGAATAATAGGAGAAAAGTCCAAGGAATATCCAAGTGCAATAAGTTTGGTGGAAGTGGAAATTCGCGCGCACCACACGAAAGACTTGAAGTCAGTTCGACAGAGATAAGTCTGAATTTGAAAAATAAGAAAAAAAAACCGGGAAAAATGGGATGTGCAGTGCAGCAGGAGCCCGCCAGTAACGAGAAATCGTCGGCGGCGCTCAAGACTGAGAAAAGTCTGAAAGTTCCAAGCAGTCAGTGTAGTTTGAAGAATGATAGCAATAGTTCTAGCACCGTTGTCGTCGTCAACAGCAAGAGCAGCAGCGCCAGCGGGAGCCTCAAGAGGGCGCATAGTGCACTAGTTAAAATTCTCGAATCCGCTCCTCTAAATAGTTCAAATTTGAATAAGATTAACCACATCAACGGCGGAAGTGCTGGTGACAGTGGTACTAGCAGTAGTAGTCCTAATAATCAATGTAATCAAGTTGTAGTAGTTCCTAAGGAGGAATCGAAAGTATGTGTGTTAGCAAGTAGTAGTTCCGGTCCCAGTACCGATAGTCAAACGACAGAAGATCCTCCCACGGTGAAGATAAAAACGACACCGAAAATTGATTTTTGTCCGTGGAAGAAGACCACGATCGCCAAAGAGTGGATAAGTGCTTTCGAGCAGGATCGTGAGCAAAACTCCTCCTCCCCCTCATCAGACCAGATTCAACCTCAGCAGCAGGAAGAAGGCGTCAGTCAATGTGCCATACTCAATGAACAGCCCCACAAGCACAAGCAGCACTCCGGTGGTTGTCGGAGTCGTGAGTCCTCCCAGAGTTCCGATCATTCGTCGCTCTCAGCGTCTCCGGAGCCCGTCAGTGACGACAGCAGTTGCAGCAATAGTTGCAGTTCCAATGGAAGCAGCAGCGACTGCTGCTCTGACAATCTGATCAATGATCTCTGCAAGCAGTTCGAGGAGAACCTATGCGAAGATCATGTACGTTCACCTCACTCACTACCCTCGACGCCTCCCCCATCCAAGCAATCCGTCCTTTATTTTGTTTCTTCAGTTCCACACTCTTCACATACCATAGTTACCAATTGGTGGTCAACCTTCGAATTAATTCATATTCTCTTTCTCACTCATTCACAGGGCTTCTTCAGGCGCTCGATTCAGCAGAAAATTCAGTATCGCCCTTGTACTAAAAACCAGCAATGTAGTATACTACGAATAAACCGTAATCGCTGTCAGTATTGTAGGCTGAAAAAATGCATCGCTGTTGGAATGAGCCGCGACGGTGAGTAATACCCTATAGTATAGTAGTTGTAAGCTAAATTTAAGCAATCGATGTTCTGCTTGACCGTGTTGTCAGGGTAACCAACCAGGTCCTTGAATTTCTAATAAGCCTCGGAAAACGAAAATCAGAGATTTATTGCAATAATGGTCCGAAGATCTCGCGTATTGTTGCAACCATTTCACGTCCCCTCCCCTCCCACCCTGCGCTGAGCATCGCGAACGCAAATTCCGCTATTTGTCGCTCCCAGGGTCTCCCCCTTGAGCAAGTTGCCAGCAGCCCTGCGCGCCTTTCGTCCATCGCGCCCCAGTCAGAGTGTGCCATGGCTCAATCGCGACATCGCGCGCGCACTCACACACAGTGTCCCATCGATGGATGCCTTGTCTTGTCGCGCTCGCTGTGTGTTGAGCAATTCCGTCTCGCTTCAACCCACTCGGGCTTCTCCGTCGCGCTCACTGCTGCGAGTGTGCGCAATAGAAAGTGATATAGCGAGCGACACCAACACACACACACACACACACAACAGCACAGTGCCAAGCGACGTCGAGGCTAAAGCGAAGTTCATTGACCGTCTAACTAGGCCATAATCATTTTGAACTCTATTTAGGTCAGAAAAATATTCGCTTGCTTTTGTGGCGCGCGCTCGTTCGCTCGCTGGTTCGCTGGTTCTGCGGCCTGCTTCGATGGTGATGTGTGCGGTTCTCTTCGCGTTATTTCTTCTCTTCTTGCCCCGTATTTTCGGGGGTTATGGAAGAAACGTACCTAGAGCTCTAGGCAGTGGGATGACGAGAGCGTGCGTTTTTTTTCTGTCTTCTTCTTCGGTGTGTGAACACAATTTCGAGGCCCTGACACACTGTGCGCGCCTTGACGGGCCGAGCGAGTCGGGAGTTCGTGCTTATTTATTGCATCTTTATCAAACGTTTGATAGCGCCCGTGTCCATTCGAGGGGAATTAAAAAAAGTCGCGCAATTGAGGATGTTTTCAAGCATTTCCGCTTGGCTGGGGGGATTTTCAAAATTTGGCAGGCACGGATTTTTTTTGCTAGAAATGTTCAGTTCAATAATGAACACAAACTCAGAATCAGAATTTCACTAAAAATTCAACTGTTTTAGATTTTTAAATATCGCAAAAATGGTTGTTAATATTTTTGTTTATTACAAAAGTTCATTTCACATTAGGTTTTCGATTTTACTATAAGAAATTAATGCAATTTGAATTTACAATGGCAATTTACAGTCACAAACTTTGAACTAAACTATCGTTTGAAATCAGTCAATAACACAGTTGTACCTTTAGACGAATTACAGAAAAAAGATTTTCGACATCCATTTGGATTCTTAATTCTAATAAATTGGTAGGTGGATTTCCAAATGAATGATGCAAAAATCTCAAAATTCTATTAAAGGTTCATTGAGTTATTGGCGTTCAAAATCTGACCACATTTCGTTTCGCTCAATTTTTTTTCGTAGTTGTACATTGTACCCCAATATAGAAAACAAAAAACGTAGTCTACGTGAAAAGAAAAAGTTTAAAGGAAAAGTCTCTTGCAATTTAGAGGATATTTTCAAAAAAAAATTTGAGCAGTCGCCATGTAGATGACAAGGTATCTAGCTCCTTTCGAGACATAGATTTATGTTAACGAATTGAGCTTAAATCTTAACAAAGCTCTGGATTGACATAATTTTAGTTGATTAATTTGGATGTACAGTTTCCAAATTCCAATTAACATGTGAAATCATCGCCGTTTCTTGGATTTGTGCGTTCGCTATTCCGAACGAGTGAGGCAAATAAGCCCTGATGATGACCACTTTTAAACTCCAGCGGCCTTCACCTTAAAATGAATTTCATAAAAACTGAGGCTTTTATTCAATTAACCTCAAACTTAAAAACCTCATCTTTTTCAGTAAATCCAATTCAAATTGAACAAACTCAACGTAGTCACGCATTTGCTCCATCATATTTCCAAAAAAAAAGCAAAAACTAATCAAATGCAACCATTGCTGCATTTTACCTTCATTTGAGGACACACTTGTTGGCGCTGGACCCAACCGTTTGTTGTTTGCATTTCATTTCATTTCATTTTTTTCTTTTATTTCTGTGCCTCCACCAAATCTACCTTGGAACGTGGCAGGTATTTGCTGCTGGTTTCATTCTGTTTCAAGGTAATTTCGCACTGCCGCGCCATCGCCGTCGTCGTCGTCGTCGTCGTCGCTGGCAAATGTGTGTACACGCTTTCGATCGTTAGGCAAGTAGCGCAAAACGACGGCTTCAAACACACGGACAAAATTTGATTGTCTCCTAAATTCCGTGCCGTGTTATTTATTTTATCTCGCTCCGCCGCGATTACTACTTCTTCGTTATTATTATTTTTTTTATTTCGGTGGAGGTCTTCTTAAGGCCTCCGCCGTGTCCTCGAGCTCGATTTTTTTTGCGTCTCGAAGGCGGTGCAATAAAGCAGGCATTGTGCACGGTGCAAAAATGGGGATAAGGCAAAGCCTGCTGCGCTGCGCTGAGTTGAGTGAAGCGCGCGGCACATCCAATGCGCGTCCGCTCTCTCACACACACAAACATGGCGAGCGCTGTTATGAAATAAGAGCGTAAAACACGTTCACCGCCGCCTGTGTTGGTGCGCGAAAGGTAAGGAGACACGAAGAAGAGCGCGGGCTCAAAAGCAGTGCGTGTGAAATCTAAAATTTCACTTTCTCTTGTTTCGTAATCGCCTCCTGACGAAGGAAAAAAAAAGAAAGAAAAAGGTGTGCAACAAAGCGGGGAGAGAGAAATGTCAATCACCTTTTGATTGCCTACCGTCGTGCGCGGTTCCTCCTGCTAATGAATATGGATGGAAAAACTGGCACACAACCACTCTAATGAACACTGACTGGGGTTCATGCAAATTTGATGCTTTTTTGGCACCGAAGCAAGCCGGAAATGGGCAGTCCGATATTCGTATGCATAACACTTTAACGTTGTAATCAAAAGCATTTATGGCTTGTGTACAGCTTACTTCGTTTTTTTTTATTTCCGATGCTGTCCCCATGCTTCAAAACAAGTTGCAATTTGAATCGCAGGCGAAACGATTGTATCACGATGCCGATGGGTCTAACTGAATAGTCACGAAAACTTTCGTTTTCTAAATTCACGCCCAATTTACAGTTACCGTTCGCATGTCAAGTAGGGCCCATTCAAACGATTGGAGATCTCGATTTTCTGTCATTGTTCAGTAGACAATAGCAGTAGCAATGACGAAAACGCAAAAAAGGCCGCCACACCGCCACACAGTATTTAAATTCCAACCAATCTGCCGCGAGGGGGGTTGACTGATCGTCTAACTGTCCTAAGCAACAACCGCGGTCAGTAACCCGATGCACACGTAGGACAGTCCTGCCATCTAGTGCTAGATCGTACCATCTCACTTGCACCTATGCCCGGAGCGCTCGGACGCCTAGCCTTCTACTTTCGAAAGTAACATTCAGAAGACTAGCGCACTCATACCGTCTCATAGCAGGCGCTGCGCTTACATAAAGCTCCCCGGGTCGTAGACCGAGCGAGACAGCCGATCGAATTGAATTGCAAATGTGAGAACGAGACGTCATGCTCTCCCCAGTTGGCCCCTTCTGCTGGGGGACTCTGTGTTGGTGAGTATGTTGAATGAGCGTATGGAAAAACGAAGGCAAGCTGCGATGTCGTTGACTCTTAATTCGGTCATGCACGGTCGTTCACTTGTTTTACAATTCATGAAGCAGAAGAAAAAAGATTATACCATTTGATTTGCACGACCCTTTCCAAACATATCGCTCCAGATGGGATGCTATTCCTCATGAGCGACGACGGAATCTCCTCCGCTCCCAAAACGCACTCATCGGAAATTAGGGCTAAACCCAATTTTGTTTTTTTCTCACTTTTGTCATATTCGATTGGTAATTTTTTTTTTTTGAGCGCAAAATGACCTCAAAACTTAAAACCAGCACACACATGTGCTGCTCGGCGCTGTTGTTTGGTGCGTTGCCTCCTCGTTCGGTTGGTGTTCTCATTTCTGCTCCCCATCGTTCCTCGCTGTTGCAATGAGGGTGCTGTTTGTGTTTCTTTGTACCATTTTTTTTTATAGGTTAAGAAACCGAGTAGCCACAAAAATCAACAACAACAACAAGAAGAAGACGCCATCGCCAGACATTCATGCACACTCCTCACATGCCGGGGCAGTGAGTGTAGGTACCAAAAAATCGAGGGCGACAGTTTCAAGTATCATTCCATTATTTCTTTGTTGGACGCAAAATGGCTCATCGGCATCTCGCAAAAAAAAAAACTGCACTTTACGACTTCGATGACGTGGCCAGCCCTTTCGAGGGCGGATTGACTTTCTCTTCACGAGCGTGAGACAACAACGTTTCATCATCATTTTTTTGACAGATATTAGGCTTTGCAACGCCGACTACGGTGGGAATTTGTTGTCAGGTCGTTCACCATGGATGTTGGAGCATAGAAAAGAAGAGCGAGATAGAGAGAGAGAGAGAGAACCCTGATGGGCCCTAGCCGAACGAGGTGAACGAACTCCACCAGGGTACTCCGCTCGAGCTCCCCCTCCCCACCGGCCACCGCGCGGCTCTCTGACGCAGGTTCCCCCGGACTCGGTTCAGCGCAATGTTGATGACGGTCGTTTTCACTTTTCATTTCGCTGCCTGCCTAATATGCTGGGCGAGCTCTGACGATGCTAGACACTTGGTGCGGGAGAGACAGAGAAAGAGAGAGATAATGTTGGTGCGCTGCGCTTACTTTGCCTGTCGCGCTTGCTACCGCTTGCTGCTGCAAAGGTTATTCACCTAGCTTGGCAATTGTAGGTCAACGAGACAGTGTGTGTGTGGGTATAGGCGCGCGTGTGCTCTATTGTACCAGGCTGCGGCGGTAGGGAAATGTGCGCCTCTATGTTATCTCGAAGGAGGAGGAGAAGGAAAATTCAAATGGGTTCATGACAATTGCCTCTTACACCACAGCACACCGAATCGCCGAATCCCCGTTGAAACAAAGCGTCTCAGGCAGGAGGCGGGAAAAGGGAAGGAAATTGACGATGATGATGGTGATGATGGTTATGGGGAACCGAAGGAGGGTGAGAGCTAATTGGAGCATACTGGATGGGGCTTAATTTCTTATCCGGATTGTACACGTTTCAGTGACCTTTTGGCATGATTTGCGAACGAGCTTTGTGGCGTGTCTGGGAGGGTAATGAACTGGTGCTGATCATCTTCCGCTGTTGATGGCGAGCGGACTTATTGGACTTATTGGAATTTCGCGGGGTTACCTACTTATACGAATATTGGGGAATTGTTTTGTTGCCAACGTCTTACTTAATTAAAAATGCGAAATCAACGAAATGTCTTTCTTTTCGTGAAATTCGTTGTTTTTTTTTCTTAAAAAAAAAAAAAACTTTCGTAAAGAAAATTCTTAAAAATTTTGAAAAAAAAAATCTCAAAGATAATAATTTTGTTGCTCACGTCCTATTTAATTACAAATGCGAAATTGACAGAATGTCTTTCTTCTCGTGAAATTCTTTGTTTTTTTTCTTAAAAATTAAAAAAAAACTTTCCTAAAGAAAATTCTTGAAGTGTTTTGATATTTATTTCTTGTTTTTTGCCTGGAAGTATGAATACAATTCCATTGTCTGAAAGTAGTTTTTCAAACCTTTCTGCGTATACAAACCAATCAAAGGTCAATTCAACGAGTTTCCGTCGTTCTCGGAAGCTTTTATAACTTTCGGATGTCATTTGTTTGAAGTTTCTTTACGGATCTTTCAAAACATTTATATCTGGATGTTTCTGAAAATGTACCCTTTCAAAAAGTTGAAGCCTGCATTGTACAGAATTATGGTTCGAGAGCAATTTTCTTTTTTTTTTAAATAATTTTTGATCTACTTGATTACCTAATTGTTTCAAAGTCATTTTGGAATTCCCGTTCTCCTTAATCTTTTCTCCATCTCCAAGAAGTTTCTTCCAAAAGCACCCTTCGGCTTGGTGTTAAAACAAAACATGCTTTAAACGATAGATGTAGAGAAGATTCATCAAACTTCTGTCGTTTCCAGAATGATTCCATACCTTCGAGTTTTCTGACCACACTTCTGATCATCTCAAGTATAACTAGCATTCAACTTCTCAAGAAGATGAGACCAGTTTCCTCCAGAATTTGTTTTTCAGTTTTTTGTCGGAGGATGTTTTGAAACTTCTCTTGAGATTTGTTTCCGATTTTTTTCAAGAATTTCTCCGTAACCCGAGCAGGGCCGAATAACTTGATAACTGGCCTTGGTGTTCACCCAATGTTATGCGAATACCAAATTGAGGTAAGACAATACCAAAAGGGTATTCCCAGGTATCCAAAATAACAAGTTTTGTTATTCGAGAGAATTTTTGCTTGCAAATCTTAGGTATTTTACCTCTTAATCTGAGCTCTTCAATACCCAAGCCAGTTATCAAGATCAAAATTAGGTATTCATATGTTGTTGTCTCCTGTTTGGGTAGTTTTCTTACCATCCAGTCTCTCAAGAACTACCTTCCTTCAGAGTTACTTTTCAATTTTCTCCGGAAGATGTTTCCAAGAAGTCGTTTAAGAGTCTCACAATGAAAATCAGGAACTGCTTGTTACACAAATGTAATTCCACTTCCCTTCCTTGATACCCTTGGACCTCCTAAACACCAATCAGAATCCACCTGCTCCATGTAGTCCGGTAGACCGCTCGGATCTCACAAGTTTCGAGCTGATCTGTTCGTTTCTGCTTAGCTAAAGTGTTCGCCTTGTTGTTACCTATTATCGCGATATGATTGCTGAGCTCCGGGTTCTTACAGTCCTCTCATTTGCCAAAGAAAGGTGCATTCCTCCGGTAGGTGTGCGCATCGTCCTTGCCAATTCCCTCATCTTTGTCTACCGATACGTCCGTGAAAATTTGATGATAGTCTTGGTACTTGATTTATTCTATCGCTTTGCTGGCAGGCTCACCTACCTAACCAGCTTCGGTTGTGAGCTCCTCGACCCGTGCGCGAGTTACAAATGGCAATGTTCCATCGGTGATACGTAGAGTTTTCAGATCAGATGTTTGTAGGCCTAATGATTAAAGGAAGTTCGCCTGACTCGGTACACAGCGTCAATATCGGACTATCCGGATTATGCTGTTATGTACAGGTTGCAACGTTTTCTTAACTCTGTTTTTGCTTCTGCTTAGCAGCCCCTCTGTCGTGGAATAGGACTGGGAGTATCGTCGCTTTCCCGATGTCCAAATTCAAGATCTCACGAAAACCTCAAAGCAAAATGTCAACATCTTCATCACTAACAACTAGACAACAACTAGAACATCTTCAAGAGCAAAATTCGATTATGAATCTCGTAGAAATGCTAAGGAACTCTCTCTCCTTTTGGACCGTATGCTTTAGTTACTGTTGATTCAGAATCTCAACGGTTGCCTTGATCTAGAAAAGATTTGTTCCAAATCCAGAGGGAGTGAACACGTTTAAAGACATCTTCAGCAGTGTATGGGCAATAAAAAATACATCCGGAACTCTAACGAAGATGACTTCAGCGAGGCGTTCGAGATAGATAAGTTGGAACAGTTCCATATCAAAGTTTGTAACTGATTTATGGCGTTGTTCTGTTTGCGTTGATTTGCAAATTACAACAAGGTTCATCCATGTTATAACTTTCGTTTATTGTTGTTTCGTGTTTACGTAACTTTCAGCCTGAGTTCAGATGGTTCAGCTGGTTCACCAAGTGAGGAAGATGACGTAGACCCTACCCATCGAACCTATCAACCCATTGGCCAAGACCGAAGGTGATCAGAGATTTTTCGTCTCAGATAATTAAAATGGCGCCGGCTGGAATTGATACCAGACCGAGTAGTGTGAGAGGCATAATTTTCCTTGCCGTTGTAGAAGTTTCTCCAGAATCGAGTGAAACGGCCAACTTTTTGGATCGTCGTCTTATTTAATATGTTTTTCCATTCTGATTTATTTTAGATTGATAAAACCATTTAAGACTGCTCGTGAAGGTTCCACTCTTGAGAAATATGTTGTTGAAAATGGAACTGGAACTTCAAAAATCCTGGACTCGCAACTCTCAAAAGATTCAACACAATCTTATGAAAAGCTGTGAAGGTGTTGTGGATTGATTGGGAAAAGGGTGGTATAAAGGTATCGTTTCTGATCCAGCCCACATCCAATTCAGGCATTTCTTCTTTCAGGATTTTCAGGATTCTTCTTCCAAAATTTGAGCTCAATTGTTTGTGAATTCGAACTGTACTGGCCCATTTGAAGTTTCTTTGGGAATTACTGTGGGAAAACTAAACTTTTTGGTTTCAGCCTGCTAGCTTCTCGATTTAATATCATACGACAGTGTTTGTATTCTTTGGTTAAGAGAAATTCATTCAGCTTTAACGTTTTTTCTGAAGGCAGAAGCAGAAACGCAGTACTCTAGTGTGGATTGTATCGGCCCAGAGGCGGTATACTTAGGATTTTGGATCTCTGAAAGGTTACTTCCAAGCTTGATTAGCCATACGGATGGAGTCTTGGAAAAGTTTTTGTCATGATCAAAGGCTTCCTGCTATTGAACAGATAGATCCGGAATACATCCACAAGGCGGCGCTAGTGATAAGAATACATTTTCTTGAATTTCTGTAGCCGAAGATTCTGATTAGCTGGAACGATGGTGTTTTCGAAAAAGTTTTACTTTATCAGGTCGCTTTGTAAACTTCCAATCGTTGTTGGATTCCATCGGTTGTAGTTCCTCTTGAGCCACCGTCATACAGAGCACAGAATTACTGCTGGTGGTTATAGCGTTGTAACTGACTGGCACATCTGGGGAAAGAGGATCGACACCAGTTATATAGTTGAGAAACTCAATTGGAAACTTGCGCTCCCGTTCGTTCGCCTGATTTGCCGGAATCTTAAGTTTGTTCAAGTTTTCAATGGAGCACGGTGGCTTCTACTACATCAACTTTGTCGACAATTTCAGCGTTGTCCTCCGGTCTCCGAGATTCCAATGCGTGTTGACTACATGTGCCATCAAGATGCCTTGAGTACACATGTGTATGCCATCTGAGATGCTCGTATCCGAATCACAATAATAACTCGACAAGAACGGTAACTTAAAGTTTGTTATTTAGTTTGAACACGTTTTTCTTGGACGAGAGCTTGATAAGGAGTACTGAAAATCAGCGATTGCCTTGTTTTCTCAATAAGAAGCTGATCAAGTAGCAATACTATTGTGTGCAGTATGACACAGTTGCCATGGTTATTGGACTGGCAAAAGCACCAATGTTTCCAGCAGTGCAGCTAAATTAAAACACAACAGACACTTTCCTGGTAGTAATGTTTGTTTCTGAAATTCATTTAATAAGTCAACTTTAGCTAAATTGTAGCTTAGAAAATTTTCTATTAGCTCAGTTGCATATTTTTACAATAGATCGATTCAGTGCTGCAATCAGTGTTGTATATAGTCATTTCGACCCAATGCTCTAAATCTGCCAATACTCGTTTCAGAGGCTGATTTTCACAATAGCACGAATGAAACAAATGTGGTGCTTGATTATTTTGATAAATTTGATTGACAATTTATAGTTCTAACTGTTAAACCTAAGACGTGAGAGTGCAATATCTGAATATTCAAATGATATTCATCATTTGAATATAACAGTGAATATAACACTTACTATATACCAGTTAGGGCATTGCACTGTTAGACAAAGTTGTAGAATTTGTCAAGAGCTTCAATTTTATCATACACCATATTCATGACATCAGCTGTTCAAACAAGTTATCGGTTAATTTATCCAATTGCACGAAATGACATTTTACAGCACTGGATGCAAACACAAGATTTGAGTCCCAGATAGTTTGTGCAAAGTTGATATCAATTTTAATAAGTTCAATTATTTGGAGGCAAATAAATACCTCATTCAAAACGGTTCTTGTATTGATCTATTGCAAGTGATCTGAATCCTGACCAGATTTCAATGCTTGTAATGCCGAGTCAAATTCAATCTGAATAACGACCAAGATTCTTTGAAAATCATGAGCAAGTATTCCGAGCTTGCTTCAATCTACACCTCGACTGGGATTTCTTGGAACTCCGAAAAAGACGCATTTACCTGATTGATTCAATCAGAGCCCCGTGCATAATATTGAGGGTTATTCCGAGAGGCGAAGTGACTCTCTTGTCAGTTGGTGGTGAAGTGAGAAAAGTAACAACGCAGTGATATGACTCTTCTTTTGATTTGCCTAGATGAGTGACAAACATAATTTTGACCCTCGGAATAATGCTCATTGAATTAGTTCTTATAGAGGCAGTCGAAATTTGGACCATAACGTCTGTTTATAGTCTTTATAGAAACAGAGTCCAACTGTTGAAATTTCAAGCAATTTCACTTTTAATTTCAAAAAAGGTACTTTTAATATCCTGAGCGAACTCGATAAAACACTTTGAATTTCATTTTTCACCACGATGAACTTAAAACCGTGGAGAGAACTCAAACAGAATCCCGCGCCTGTTAGGAAAAAATCTTGATAGAGATTGAACCACATTGTGAGAAAGACCGCTTCGCCAAGTTGAAGGTGACACACTCAATAAAGCTAGTAAGATTTACACGGAATCCTGAGAAAGATTTACAAAGAATTCTGAGCTTACTTCAGTCAAAGTTTCGATCTAAAATCACTCAAAATGGCTGAGAATAAGGTTTGCTTCTCTTAAGCCTTGGCTGGCAACCAGAAGGGCTGGAATTTTTCTGGAAGTAATAAGCAGAAGGACTGAGATAATTCTGAGCAAGCTGTGCTAAATACGTTGAACTTGTTTTAATTTCAACCCCGAGTAGAATTAACGTTGTAAAGTTCTCTAATAATTCCGAACAAGGAAGTGCAATCCAGCCCCTGTTTTAAAATTAGTGTTGATAGAGGCTGGAACCACATTGAGAGAAAGATCGCCTCGCCACGTTGAACGTGCCAAGCCCAATAAATCTAGCAATAACTACTCCGAATTCGGACTAAGATTTGAAGTGAATTCTAGCTTAATTCAGTCAAAATTTCGATAAAAATTCGTTCGAAATACTGACCAAAAATGGCTGACAATGAGGTTTGTTTCCATTCCTTCTCCGTACACACTCCTATTATTTTACAGAAATCTTTAAAATTATACCGAATTCTCAACAGCTGATCGTTCGGTAATCCGATTTAACGGATTTCGGTAAAATTTGACAGATATCTGTAATATAAATTACAAGAAAAGTTCTACCGAAACCCGTAAAATCGGAGTACCGAACGTTCAGCTGTTGAGAATTCGGTAAAATTTTACAGATTTCTGTAAAATAATCTGAGTGTGTAGGTTTGTCTGATAAGCAAAAGGACTAGTTCAGAATTTTCAGCAGGCTTCGCTAAATATTTGAACCTTTTTTTAATTTGAACTCAATTAGAATTCACGTAGAAAGGTGCTGTAATAAATCGAAACGTTGCAGGATTCGCAATCAAACATAAACATTAATTAATTCAATTGATTTGCCTAATTAGTTCCCAATAAATGATGCGCTAAATGTCCTGATCTAGAAATAATTCAATCGTAGTCCCACTATTTAAAGTTGATTGTGCATACCAAACATTAGGATATACATCAGTTATAAAGCCACTTTTTCCTTATTCTTCACAGTAACTATTTTGTATGCAAAAGACTAAAAACTACTGAAGAGTTTCTGTGAAAAGTTGCTGAAATCCACCCAATTATGGGTACAGTGCCCATTCGCTCGTTGTAGTTGAAGCTCGCAAATTTACTGTCATCCACCTTTGACAATTTCTCTTGACTACTCGCTGAAAATTTCCTCCAATCAAACGCCATTTTCCGTACATCAAACTCCCAATCGTTCCACAAAAATGTCGATGGCATTCGGAGGATTTCCAGCTCAAATCGACTAAATAATAGCAAACCTCTCAACAATGCCTTCAACCAAGCCAACCAATGAAGAGAAGAAAACCCACCAACCGAACAATTAACCCCCTTTCGACGGTACCCGAAAACTGAAACCGCCTTCGTAATCATCTCAGTAGGCGCTCGCGCTAGGGAAAACGGCGATCCACAAAAGTGCTGCTGGTTTCTTCCACCATTATTTTTTTCCCCTGCGCTCGTTACGCCGCTCCACCGGTGCTCCAGTTTCGGCGATTCCGGGCCGGGCGGGTCTCCCAGAGTCTGGGAGAAAACGCCAAAACGTCGTCGTCGTCGTTGTCTTCGTGGTGAAAGTATATATTCAATTTCGATTTCGTTTCGAAACGCTGCTGCTGCTGCTGCCTCTCTCAGCCTCAGGCCAGACACGGCGAGACGTTGGACCGACCGAGGTGAGTGAACTCTTTGGTTGGCTTTTATGTAAAAACAGAAATCCCCACTTGGCCGCCAGCTCGCTTGGTTTCGTGCAAAACCGAGCCGACGCGAACGCGAAGCGAGATATTCAAATTTTACAGTGAAATGGAAAGTGGAATGGAGCTATACCTGGTTTTACTGAGGTCATAGACACAATTTCACTTTGCACCCCTCCACCAAAGCTTGCTTTCAAAAAACTGCTCGTCGCCACTGGCATAAGTGCGTGATTTTTCTTCCTCTCCTTCTTCTTTCACATCGGGTTGGAAGGCGAAATTTTTGGCCCACTTTTCCCACCCGATGGAGTTCGAACCGGAACCTCGCTTCACTCTCACTCTCGCCCGCAGTGATTGGATGGATATATGCATGCGGGGCGCGATCGAGCAATAAACTGAACTACATGACTGACTCGTCCGAGGCGTGGTGTGTCGTAATCGTCACATATTTAGGAACGAAACGTAAAAGAAACATCGAGGGCCTCATGTAATCCAGGCAAAGTAAGCCACCACCGGAGGTTGATAACCAAATAATGACTCGCAATCTTCCGGATATCGCGAGCGAAAAGCAAGAGCAAAAGTCAAAAAACTTTCCTCCAAAACGACCACGTGGAAGTGAAAATCGTTCATAGCGCCCATTAGCAACGCTTCCGGCCTCGTTTTGCCCAACCGACAAAGCAGTCATCGAACTTTGCAGCCACCACCCCCTCCCGTACCCGGAGTTCAACCGAGTAGAACGTTCTACTTCCGCCGAACCGTGAAGTGTTCAACGAATGAACGACCGACCGACCGACCGACGCGGAAAAGTTCAAGCGTTCGAGCACGAACGGGCGACCTTATCCCACGAGCACTCATTCACTCTCTCTCTCCCTCGTCCGACACTGCTCGAATCAGCGAAAGCTCTCGGTCGAAGCTCCGGTCGGAAGCTTACGGCCAAATGGAAATAAGCTTCGATTATGCTGCCAGCGCGACTCTCCCATAATTTCTGCAATCAGCGCAGCATGCTGTGTGTGCTGATGAAGGAGACACTCACGAGAGCGCTTCATGCGGCTTCGCTGAGCGAGAGCGAATTTTCCCACCAACCGTCGAAGCAGGCGAGCTTTTGCGTTTACATATCAAGAAGAGCAGGCGAGCGTAAACATGAAATAAATATAGGGGGTGAACCAAGGTTATCACGAGTCAAGGACAGCGTTTTTTTTTCTCTCCTTCTATTCACCCCTCGCACGTCATTTCCACAGACTTCGTCTCGTCTTCGGTGTGGTGGTTCTGCTGCTGCTGCTGCTGATGTCGCTGCACCGACCCGACCCAACCCAACTTAACCCGGAGGCGAGAATATAAAAATTTGATTCCGCTCAAATTCCAGTCTGCATGGGCGGGGAAAGATGACTCGCGTTTTGTCATATCATATTAATCGCGTCGTAATTTCCGGCTCGAGGTTAATCAATGTCAACCCCAATATGTATTGGAAAAGTCAATTTCCTTCTAATGACGCATGGACGAGTGGAATGCCTCTGGAATAAAGAGCGGAAAAAAAGCAATCAAGAACAACAAGGTGGCAGCAGCAGTAGCCAGGAGCCCCGGCACATACGCCAACAAACTGTGTGGGTATAAAAATAAACCACTCGGTGCGATGTACCTACCTACCTACCTACATACCTACCAACATGTACATATCTATGGGTTGCTGATGGTAACATTCAATTCGGATAAGTTCAAGGCCAACTATAACGACACTCTCCACCACCGTCGAGCGCCGAGACTCCAGATGCGCAGAAATGTGTGCGCGTTGCCGTCGTTACCCTTCCTCCTCCGTCGACGGTTGCTGCGATCCAGAGTTTTGTGTGAGTGAGAGCACACAATGAGTGAGTGACAAGAAGTTCGCATTCACGGCAGAAAGTTCACTACTTATCGGCAATCTTCCTGATCTACTTCACGGTAAGTGAGTATCGTAGACGTTCGACGGCTTTGCTTCCAGGGTCAGCGGATTGGTTCGAATGCTTGACTTCCTTGGATAAACTGAGTTCCCCGGCAGTGAGCGGCTTGGGCTGTTGCTTGGGGCTTTTCCGCATACATCAGAGTGTTGTGTTGTGTGTATATCGAACTCGAGAGCGCGGCACTAGCCGTGAGCGAGCGGGGAGTTCGAGTGCTGAGTATCGGCAGCGAGGGCTCTTTGGGTGTTCGGTAAGGCAAGGCAGAGCTTTACAGTTAGTCCGTTGATGTCGGTGGTCGCATTTCAGCAGTCACTCCTCCGGTGGATAGTGGTGCGCTCTAGCAAGTAGTTGATCGAAGCTGCGGAAACGTGATCGCGTCGCGATCTCGATCGATCGATCGATCTCTCTGTCTTGCCGTCTCGCCCTCGAGGACAGCAGGAAGCACATTTTCAAGGGTACAAATTTCGGAGCCAAAAAGTGCACGTCGGGAGTTTTTTTTCTGTGATCTCTATCGGTTGCGTATTTAGTTGCATAGATAAGGCTATCGAATCATCCGGGAAGTAACCTGTGTGTATTTAAATTTAGTTGCATGGAAGCAAAAACGTGTCCCCAGGCGTACTGTGATTAGTGAAGTTGCAAATGAAAACAAGCTGGTAAAAGCCGACTCACGTAGTGAAAAAAGAAAAAGAAAGATACAACCCAGAGCTCGGAAGAGAGAGTCTCTGTATGTGCACGAGGAAAAAGCAGAGCAGTGAAAACAAGTAGGCTTTTGCCAGCGCACACGGCGGCTAGTGAAAGTGTGCTGGCTCTGGTTGCCTTGGTTGGCTGGCATGGGTTACTGTGTGACTAGAGAGTGTGCCGCATAAATCTCGCTTCTACTGTTGCCGCGCGCTGCTGGATGGATCGGAATTGGAAACGCAATTCAACGTGTATGACGGTGAAAATCAATTTCCAAGTGAAACAATATGAGAAGCACAAGATTGCGAAAATTGACGACATAATCCTGTTAAGTGTGCACTAGTTTGTGGCGGAAGAAAACGCAGTAAAAGTGTACAGTTGCTTGGATATACGCGTGTATACACACACAAAAAAAAGAAGCAGTGAAAATAGTACCAAAGAATAAGTTCCAATTGTTTAGACGCAAAACGCAACATGAGCGAAGAATTACCAATATTGAAGGGAATCCTGAAGGGAGTTGTCTCTTATCATAATGCACGTAGGTGTTATTCTTTTTTTTCGAACTCATATCTATCACTAGTTAAAACTGTTAGCATCATCCAGGTTGGAGAGCGAAATTGAACCCCCCCCCCCCACCCACCATGGGATGTACGCGTGAGTGGTGGGTTAGCTTCTACCACCCACATTCCATCGACCCAGCACTTGACCTCTCGTTAGGATGAGGATACAGAGCACGTAAAAGTGTGCGAATAATTGTGATCTTTGACCTTGATTCTGCTGCCATCTTGCTCCCCCTCCTCCCAGTCCGCGCTTCCATCCGGCCCGCTGGATCCAAGCAGGTTATTTTTGCCGGGTGAGCAAAAGAGAGCAGCTGAGAGCCACTGATAGAGGAACGCAGAGAAAGCGACCGACACAAAAAAAAATGCTTTTCACTTTGCTACGATTATGAGAGAGTGCAATGTGATTCGGGCTTATTGCGTTTAAATCTGCGTAAAATTTCTGCTGAATTCCACCTCCCCGCCAGTGCCTACTTTTCCCACTACATTCGCTGTGCGCATTTTCCTTGTTTGGCCGTTTCTCACGCGCGCCGTTCATAGCCTACTATTATTCTGAGCCGACGAAAGTGAAACACGGAAACGCAGCATGCCACCACACTCTCACCTTCGGTTCAGTTTGCACGCTGCACACACCTTGATTTTAATCCATCAGACCTCCGCGCCGCCGCCGGGCACTATCGTAGAAATCAAGACCTTCTAGCAGTCACAACACATAAAGGCCAAATCTGTTTGTGTTTTCGCTTTTTTCCTCCTTTCTCTTCTTCTTCTTCGTCTTCTCCGCCAGCCACGCTTGTTTGTAATTTCTCTATTAAACACATACCCCCATTTCACTCGACTCACATCAATTCGACCGAACCCCCCCCCCCCCTCCTCTTCCGCGGTGACGTCCGACGAGTCCAGTTCCGAATTTGAACTCCATCTCGTTTTCCCGTAGAGAGCGCACATCAACAGACAGCGCATCAGCTGAGCGAACGCGCGGCGTGTGAAAGTAACACACTTTTCCTTTATTTATCTTGGTCTCTCTCTTCTCCGGTCTCTTACTACTGGCTTATTTTGGGCTAGTATCTTTTCACTTTCCACTTGCACCCTCTTTCTTCGCTCGATCAACATCTAGCGAGAGGGTGACAGTGGAAACTGAAAAAGTAAACCGCGAAGTTTAAGCTCGTCTTGCATCGTAATGGTAGACCAGAAGCAGGATCAGAATGATGCGTAAAGGAAAATGATTTTGCACGACGCCGCGTTCTTCAGCTGGCTATGCCGACTAAATAGCTGAAATGGCAGTTAACTCCGATACTTGGAACTCGTCGAGACATGCACCGCGAAAGAAGAAGCGTCAGTGATGGAGTCGATATGAAATTACGAAAATCAGGAACCCAATCGAGAGAATTATTAACAACGTTATCGAAAGCAGGAGAAAGGAAGGAGAGCTGAAGCACAGCGAATTTAACAGGCAAAATGCTAATAGTGGAAGATCCTGAAAAATCTACGATGTATGTTAAGCGAACTCAGGCTGTAACGTCGCATGAAACCTTGTAAGGCCGTTACTCACGCTGCCCCGTTCATCAGCCTACTATTATTCTGAGCCGACGAAAGTGAAACACGGAAACGCAGCATGCCACCACACTCTCACCTTCGGTTCAGTTTGCACGCTGCACACACCTTGATTTTAATCCATCAGACCTCCGCGCCGCCGCCGGGCACTATCGTAGAAATCAAGACCTTCTAGCAGTCACAACACATAAAGGCCAAATCTGTTTGTGTTTTCGCTTTTTTCCTCCTTTCTCTTCTTCTTCTTCTTCGTCTTCTCCGCCAGCCACGCTTGTTTGTAATTTCTCTATTAAACACATACCCCCATTTCACTCGACTCACATCAATTCGACCGACCCCCCCCCCTCCTCTTCCGCGGTGACGTCCGACGAGTCCAGTTCCGAATTTGAACTCCATCTCGTTTTCCCGTAGAGAGCGCACATCAACAGACAGCGCATCAGCTGAGCGAACGCGCGGCGTGTGAAAGTAACACACTTTTCCTTTATTTATCTTGGTCTCTCTCTTTCTCCGGTCTCTTACTACTGGCTTATTTTGGGCTAGTATCTTTTCACTTTCCACTTGCACCCTCTTTCTTCGCTCGATCAACATTAAAGAGAGGGGTCTGATAAAAGAAAGTGAATTCAAGACCCCCCTCGTTTCCACACCTGGCGGCCCCCAGGTGCATCGTCAGCCAGCCATTGATATTAATGGCAAAGAGCTAGCCGAAAATTCCAGCCGTCTGCACGCAAAAAAGTGAAAAGCTCAAGCAAGTCGGAGAAGGTCATTAAACCAGAGTGCGCTTTCGATTTTTTTGGGGACTCCATTCAATGGGTCGTTCAACCTACACACGCGCTGACACACAGGTCTCGCGCACCCCAGAGATGAGCGGCGCGTCTCGTCGGTGTTAGTAGGCCATAGTAGTAGGCTTTCGCTTCACGCGATTGACACGGAACTGACGGACTTAACTAGGTTATAAAGGCACCATGAAAGCAGCGACGACCTCACGATTCGGCACGGCGCGGCGTCGTCGAGCAAGTTCAATGAAAGGCCATCGTCAGCGCAGCCTGCTTTGTGGTGCATTCAAATCGAACAACGAGCGCTTGAAAGTGGCTCATTCTGGAGGACGCTTCCGACCTGAAACTCAAGAACAGCAAGAAACAAAAAAAAACTGCAGGGTTAACCCTTTCACCAATCTGTATCCATTTGCGCTGTGGCTTCCTTGTTGATAGTTCTTTTTTGTGGCTCCATGTCTGCCGCCGCTTGAAAACGACGGTTTTTATGAGGTTTTGAATGAGTCATTTGGTTGACGGTCAGGGCTAGAACCGGAGGATTCATGGTCTACTGCGAGCAGGTGCTGCTGCGAGCGAACATTTTGGTCAAAGGAGGTCAACGTGTTTTTTTTTGGAGAACGATCGTTATTTGATACTTTTAAATTTGAGAGCGAAGTAGGTCATCGCCACCACTCGGCTCAGGAGACTTCCTGTCCTTCGTGTTGAGAGTTCTGTGTTTGTACTAATTGTTATTTTTCACTCTATTTCTTATCATTCCAGCGGTCAGATTTGGTCGAGTGCCAAAGCGCGAGAAGGCCCGCATTCTGGCGGCCATGCAGCAAAGCACGCAAAACCGAGGGAACCAGCGGGCACTGGCCACCGAGTTGGACGACCAGCCCCGTCTCTTGGCTGCCGTTCTGCGAGCGCACATGGATACGTGCGAGTTTACCCGCGAAAAGGTTACTTCGATGCGGCAACGTGCTCGCGACTGTCCTTCCTACTCGATGCCTACTCTGGTAAGTGTTTCCGATCCTACGACGCATTTAGCTACTGAAAACCGCCATAAATCACCCGTCTCCTAGTTCGGCTCTCGAAAATTTTGACTTCTTTCATTTGATTGTGTTCCGGTGGGATTTTATCCGGTTGCCAAGGGCACCGTCTCCGCCGTCGACAGCCATTTGCGAAAATTATTTTCAAGGTCATCCTTCGCGCGAACAAGTTCGACACCGTCGTTTCCTTGTGTCAGAACGCGTCCACATACACACCACTCTAGTGGAGAGCCGAGATATACATATATTCCCGGCTGTGTGTCGCGCTGAGCAGCTTGGTTCACTCTCAGTCAGTAGTAGTAATACACACCGATCCAGTAGTCGTCGTTTGTCACTGACCTTGAAGACGAGTAGAGTATGGCAACAGAGACACGAAAAAAAAACTGAACTTCTGTACGGAAGTAGGCAGTAGGCGCTGAGTGACCGATATCGAAAAGTAGCCATCGTTGATGAGAATCGAACGCTCGTCGGGGCCTACTTTGTGGTGCGTAGCGTGCCTAAGGGAGCACACGTTTTGCGATAGAATGCCTCCACGTGCACTGCGATTTGCGTCGATTGCAAGCGTTTTGTTGTTTCTGTTGTTTTTTTATAGCCATAATCAAACGGCGCTGGCAGACGGCGAATAGTACACACTCACACAGCCAGACAGATAATGCGGAAATAAACTTAGCGAGCTAGAATATACGGTTATAGGACCTTGAGCTGCTGCATGTTGAACGACTGCTGCTGCTGCTGCTAATTTAAAAACACGTCGCCTCTCTGCCTGCCTCTAAACGAGGGGAGGAATGCAAACAGAACCTGCCTAGTTGTGCACCGCCGCGCCACATGTGTCATATTGCGAGGTGTGTATACGAAATGCCACCAACGGCAGAGACTACTACTATATAGAGACTATAGATCGAGTGTGACGTCGTCGCTTTGAATGTCAACTTGAAGTTCGAGTCGGGCAGGTTCATGATCGGTCGATCGATTGAATGTCGCTTGTCGGTTTTCGGGGTGGGGATTACTCTCGGAACTGCACCGGAACAGAGTTGGGATGATTGGATTGGGGTTGGAATTCAATGAATTCGTTGGAGGTAAAGGTGGTTATGAACTGCGGGCCTTCAACTGCTTTGGCTTCAGTTGAGGACGGTCACGTTGTTCTGGGGTTGTTTTGGATCGGTGGGAAAGTAATTAGATTGGGGAGTGATTCACAGCTGAGATAAGGTGATTTTGTCTCAAATCAAGTCAAGTTTCAAACTTGATTCCTGTTGAGATTTGGTCATTGTTGTCAAGGTTGACGGAAATCAAGTTTCACTGTCAATCACTTACGGCTCGAATTCGATTTAATTTCAAGTTACTTTATTTCACGGGAAGTACCGCCTCAATTGGGTAGGTAATTCGGAAGGAAACTTAGAAATGAACTCAGATGAAAATTTTGCAAATGGATTTCAAAGAGAATCAAGTAAAGAAATGTCAACGAACGTCCTTTAAAAATTTTGAAAGCAGTCATTGACGACAAACGCAAAAATAAGATCAAATGAAGAGCCAAAAAACCTGAATATGTAAACTTTCCTCAATTGCTGGTGCTTTGAGACAGTTTCCAGACAGTTTCCAATCCTGTTTCATATTATATTTCTATTATTTTAGTTAGTAAGAAGATCGTGATTTATGTTGACTGTTGTTGGCTGGTTCATCACCATATATGACGGAACCATTCTGAAACTCACTTTCACACAAAAAGCAGATTCTCAATTTGGAAATACTGCTACAGAATGTTTCTTTACAAACGAACACTTCCCATTGAGTATTCCCCGCATATCTAGAAGAAGACATTGTTGCGTATTTTACCAATTAAATACTTCAGATTCACAATTATCGTGCCACTCAGCGACAAGTGTTGACTGCCGCTTTCCAAGTTCCAAGGATGCCACTCCAATCACGCTTCTGTAGAGATCTGAAAAGGGGTCTTCCTACCTTGCGCCATTCTCTTCAACGATTCTCTCATCTAACAACCAAGTCCAATAAACGCAAAATCATCAAAGAAATCATGGAATCTTTCACTTTTCTAAAACCCTTTTTTAAAAAAAAAACTTAAACGAGCTGTTTAGTGAAAAACAGCTCATACTTTCCAGGATTCACGTAAACAAGCGTTTTAGTAGAACGATTCTAATTGGAAAACTAGGAAACTGATCAAGGGAATTAATTTAGGTTTTCCTAGTTTTCCAAAACTTGGAACCTTTTAGCAGGTGATTCTATCTCTAGATGGAGGCGAAAATAATCTTTATATCGAGAGATCTAGTAGAGAGATGGAACTCTCCTTCCTTCCAAAAAACTATTTAAACCAGAACGATCGATTTTTTTTAAATCTTGCTACTAATAAATTTACCAAATTCAGTTAATGTTTTGATTCCAATATAATCACATTTGGCTGACTATAAATCATTATAAAATGAACAGAAAATTTTCGGCATTCAATATGCAATTTTGACATCGAATTGAGGTAATTTTGTGAAATTCAGAAATCATAAATTTCAATTTCTGAAAAGTGGTAAGCGATTAACAAACAGCGTCTTCTAGCGCTTCAAGTCTTGTTCGGGTTATTCGGTTATTAACCATTCCAAAGGAAAGCTTCGTCTTTCATTGACATCCATTCATCGAGTTTAGTTTTGGACATAGTCGAAAGTCTGAAAGTGCTGTTCATCCAGTGCGTGTCCCTTCGATGAGGGATAGGAGTTCCCAACCAAGCGAAGAAATCGTTTCTTTGCCCATTTAGGCTGAATTCTAGCCGTTTTTCGATTAATGCGGGGTTCAAATGGATTATTTGTTGTCAGTAGCGGACCTAATGCATTGTTCAGCTTGATTTGTTGTGTTAGTGTATTGTCTTCGTCCGATAATATCGAGTTTCGCGTTCTTTATCAAATACATTGAAACGTTGAAACCAGCGTTCACAAGTTTTGATTATTGGAGCAAGATCGCCGTAGGTCTCCACAAGAATTCGATGACTTTCCGAGGTTCCTTTTTTTTATTGAACTAGCAAATCATAACTAGCCGGAAATGCACTTAATTTGGCTCAAAACTCGACATATTCAACACGAAAAAGAAGTATTCTACTAACTTGTAAACAACTAAACGAATATAACGCCAAAAAAATGGCGCTTTGGGTTTGACACGGCTCAATATCTACTACTTCTATTCAATTTCACCTCCTGCCGTGCTCTTACGGACCTATCAATACTTTCTCTTCACATCTTTGGTTCTAGCAGAAATTGCTGTCCACTCCTAGGGTTGCATGTTGATAAGAAGGATGTTTCCAATTTTCAAACATTATAATTAATGTTTATTTCATAATATGCAGGGCCAATGATCATGTTCAATCGACCAGCAGATGCTGCGGATGCGGATGTGGTACGACTAGCATGTAGATCCTCCAGGCAATTTTGGAGCTCGATTAGAAATCACTTTGATAGTATTGTTCAAAGGTTCAGAGTCTACGAGGGAAATACCCATATTAGAGAGCAAAAGAGCAATCTATTACATCCAGAACCGAGAATAACAAATTTAGAAAGCTATGCTCACACTAATGCCTCGCAGCTTAGTAATATTACGGATGCGATGCCTTCACTTCCGAGCTCTCCGCTTCTACTGCAGGAGAATAGATTTCCTCTGCTATCATGGAATGTGCGAGGATGTTTAGAACCTCAAAAACGGATTCTAGTTCTACATCTAGTTTAATGTTAACATAAATGAATTGGAGAAGGATCCTGGTAACGAAAGCAATGTTTGCAGAAAGCAGGTTCAGGAGAATAAGTGCCAATTCATGTTCTTATTTGGTAGAGATATTTGTAGAAAAAGCACTGATAACGGCGGGAGAGAAATTTAGTAGAAAGAGTAGCATGTGTTTAACCCTAAAAGTACTCCTCCATGAAAATCGTCGTTTCTGTCCAGACGTATAATGTTAAAATATTTATGTGAAAATGTATTGGTAATTACATCTCCAACCTGGTTCGATGAACTATCCATCGAAATATATGGTTTACGCTGGGACGGGCCATGAAACAGTCAATTCCATAAGGTATGAACGAAGGAAGAAACGAAGCTTCCAGGAGGGTCTTAGAACATATCTAAAATGAATGGGACAATGTCCGAAAATGCTAGCAATCCTCGCTCGAACTTTTGTCGTTTCTTCTGGAAAAAAAACATCAAATTTACTACAAATTACAATTTAAAATGGATAATGAGATATGAGAATCTTCATGAATGCATTGGAAAATACAAAGTAAATTTAGAATTCTATTCTATACTATTTGAATGGATTTTTTTTCTGCAGAGAATACCAACATCCATCCCATCAAGTATCACGCATAAGTTTGCTCCTTCTGTCCAAAATTTGCCCACCCATGTTTTGATCATCTTAAATTGTTTCCAGAAATTCTAAAGATAATTGAAATTCCTTGTGCAATGTACGTAGAATTCTTCAGACGAGTCTTAAGAGCTGCATTTCGTTAAATTATCGCAATCCTGTCAAGCGTCCGTATGCATAAACTTGAAAAACAGTAATGATTTATGTCCTCCTTCACGAAGCTCTTCCGAGCTCATTCAAACTAGAATAAAGAGCGACTCTATAAATATTTGATTATATTTTCAAATAATTTCCATATAACTTTTCAGCCGTAAAAAAAAAGAATCCAAAAGTTTTCAAAGGATGATTTAGTAAATGAACTAAATTCGTTTGAAATTTGAAATTTCAATCAAACTACAATTGAAACAACTTGTGGATTTTTGGTATTTGTGGAAATGGTTCAAGAAAACATTATTTACTCCTATAAGAATCTTCACGAATGAAATGAAAAATGTAGAGTGAATTAGAAACATTCTATTCTATTCGATTTAAACTGTTCTGCATAGAATACAAACGGTTTACTGGAGAGAAATTCACTCAAGAAAAATCCCAAACATTGCGAGCTAATCGATCTGTATAAGCTTACCCACCCTTTTCGAACCATCTTAAATTGTTTCTAGGGCTTCTAAAGATAGTTGATAGTTTTCGTTGAATTCTTTTGATGAGAATAATTGCATTTAGGTTAATCATCGGAATCCTGTCATGATTTCCATGTGCAGATGTTGAAAAAAAAACGTTATGTTTTATGCCTTTCTTCTCGAAGAAAGATTGAAAAGGAAAAAAATAGTGGTGGGTTATATTAGGGATAAAACCGCAAGGTTCACGTAGGATCGCGTTGGATTATAGTAATAATGGTATCATCTAATTTAAATGTTTACAATATGGTTGGTTGAAATAGTTCTATAATTTTGATTTGAGCCAGTTCCTTCGTATGAATTTTGCTCCATACTGCACTTTCGTGGTCCTCATCTTTCTGGGCCACGCTATTCAACGCTAGTTTATAGCACGCGAGAAGAACCGGTAACTGTCCGATTAGCCGGTCCTACAAGACTTTGTCTCTCATACCACAACCGGGTGGACTGAAGCGGGTGGACAAAGCCCTATCCGAATCACCGGCAGAGAGCTCGTCGCGTGCTATATACTAGCGTTGATAGCATAGTCGTGAATGAAGAGAGGCACGAACATACAGTACGAAGCAAAATTCTAAAGAGGGGACAGGCCTCAGTTATACATTCAGACACCGGCAACAATACAAAAAAAATTGCAGCTAAGACATGTGGCTGTTTCTGTAGAAGAAGAAAAAGAAGAATAAACCATTTGTTACCCGTTTTTGAGGACCCGGATAGGGAAAACATTTTTTCAACCTGTTTATACGGAGATTTGTATGGGAGAAAAAGCATGTAATTTTTAAGTAAAAAATACTCTACTTATACTAATAGCACTGAATTGATATTTCAATTCAAACATTTTGTAAGTTTTTCTGATCAAATGGTGTATAAATTAAGTCATTGTGTTCAGTTGAATGAGAGTTATCAGCGTTCGAAAACCTTTCACTTTGGCGTAACGCTCTCATTTTTCAAAATTTTGAAATGATACCCGGTATAGAAAAGAGAAACGTAGTCCTACGTTAAAAAACACCGTGATCCGGTTTCGAATGCACTAGAAACATCAGAAAAGATTCAATCCAATGCCAACAGTCCGGGTGTGAATCTATGGAAAAGATTTGTGCAACTGTCGAGTTGATAATTCAAGCAGCTTCACCACGGGAGTCAGAAAGTGATAGCTCGACTGGAAATTCGGCACCCCAAGAGTTGAGAATCTCTGGAATGTCACGTCTATTTGAACATTACTTTAACTACAGAACATGCTGATGTTTCTCGAAGGTGGAAAGTATCCTGTAGGAAACAAAATATGAATGTCCTATTCCATACCGACTACCGATTCACCGTGCACAGATGAAAAGAATCAATGAATTTTCTGCTTTATCTAGTGCACATAAAGGAAATGCTAGATTTGGCAGAAAATAATGGATTATTTGATGTAAATTTAAGCTTGACAACGCCTGAATCTAGTCAGTTGTATGAAATATTGCGAACGGAGTTGTATGGCGCATGAAAGATTGCACACAATTTCGTTGTTTATGCCTTCTTTGGCTTGGAATAAAACGAAGGAAAATTTTACGCGCTTGTTAAAATTAATTTATTTTTCTGTGTATGACATAAACGGAGCTTATATCACGCGGAACACTTGAATATTTAGAATCTATCCTCGAATACAGTCGGTATGGAATAGGACATTCACCTTTTTTTTCCTCCAGGAAACTTTTCACCTTCGAAAAACATCAAAAAACCTTCAAACCTTCTATAGCGAGAATCTCTTGAATTACAATTTCGGAACTAGAAATGAGAAGAAATTTTTTTTTTCATTTAATTCCAACTACCCAAGCAACACAAAACAGTCATAATTGGTTACAGCGACTTGATTGCGACTTAATTTAGTCACATTGAGGTTACAAAAAACCGTACTGCAATCTGTATCTTGACAGATACGCGTATTTCGTCTAAAATGTTCAGACTTCTTCAGTGTCGTGTACTAATAACTCGACAATTTCGGACAATACAAAAAGACCAAAGCCTGTGAGGACAGGCTTGTCTCTCATTTTCCCACGCAGTAAATAGCTGCAATTTTAGCTATAGCCTAGAAACAACATGAATTGCCATCTGTAATAAATTCATAATTGGTCAGTCTCCAAGATAATCTTTTCATTTTCACGAATAATGCTCAAATTTGAGGATTTGAATTTGGGTGTATGAAACATTTCACGTTTACATTTTCTCGAACATATTTTTTGGATGCCAGAACGAGATTATTTACGCAGCAGCAAAGCCAGAACATGTCTTATACTGAGTTCTTCTGAACAGAACAAAACAATGTAGACAGATCCAACGACCGTACCATTTTCGAAAGTAGACGCAATCGAATACATTCCTCTTAGAAATATCTTAAACTCATAAACTACCACAGAATTCAGTATCATTCAACCCCAAAACCTTTGAAATCCCCCAATTTTCAACCTCATTTCATCGCGAATTTCGTACTTCTTCCCAGTCATCGAACAAATCCGCACAGTTCATTGTCCTTCCGAGATCGTGCAATTGAACCCTCTTCCACATGATAATCGTTGCGCGCTTCTTCTTCTCCAGTTAGCCTTCTTCCATATGGCGCTCCAGACTGCTCTTGCTTGAGGCCAAATAAATTATCTATGTATCAAACCCCAAACCGTCTCGAGCGCGAGCGTATGAAGAAGCTCCAATAAAAATTTGATGAGACCCCCCGAATGAAAAAAGAATGAAAAAAAAAGCAAGAACGAAATCTACCACACACTCCGGCAAGCACGAAAAGCTAATACGCCAAAAAAAAAAGTTGCCGAAACCTTGAACCCAGTTCGTCGACCTTGGGCGCTTGCTTGGTTTGTTGGTGCCTCTCGATGCGAAGAACGTTGGCTCGTTTCGTTTGCTGATGCCAAGCGCGCTGCCTACGTACGAGGACGACGTCATATCGATCCACCACCACCACCACCACCACAGCACAGAACATGGTGGGTCACTCACTCACTCGCTGTAGGCATTCTTAAAACCACAAAGTATGAAAATGTATTGCGTGTGCCACACACAATATCGCACACACCGCGTGTTGATAATTAATCACCAACGCGCGCGGCCGTTGCCACAGAAAAACAACAACAACCACAACAACAACGGCAAAGAATGCCTTGAAAAATGTTCATCGCTTCCCCCTGACGACTGACCATTGCTAGCCACAATAATAACAGCAGTGGCAGCAAACAACAAAACGGTTCCGTTCCCTGATAAAGGTCAATCTCGAAGCTCGAATCTCAAGAACACGACCAACAGGACTGAATTTTTCATCCCCACGTCGACAACGACGACGTTGACGTCGGTCGGCCTTGAATTGACCGAAAATAGTTTTGCACGAATAGAATTCCCCCCCGTCCATGACAGTCTCTCACATACAGTCATAATATATCAATAAGTTTTCAAGGTCAGCATTAGGAAGCATTTTTCTTCCAACCCCAACAAAACACAGCAGCAGCGAATGACCGCCGACCGAGGCACTCACATTTTTCCCCTGCCGTTTGCTTTGAGAGTGCGAGCGAGTGTGAGTGCCCCCTTATCGCGCGCGAGCAAGCATAGAACGGACGTCATCCACAGCAAGTCAACGACGCCATCATCATCGTCGTCGTCGTCGGTTGGCTACTGTGATGTAATCTGCGCACAAAGAAGGTACCTTAAAACGCCACCTCGCGAAGTACTAGATCGAGGAAGCGAAAAATAACATTTCCGCGTGGTTGCGTAGGCGACCGCGGGCGCTCGTGCGCGTGTTTGTTCGTTGTTATCAATCATGGGAGACGACGAATTGAGAGGGGGGCGCGCGTGGTGATTTATCGGCCCTATTTCCGCGTTTGCTCTTTGTATATGTATTTACTAAACAAGTTAGACTAACGAATGTTCTGTTTCGTTTTTTTTTACTTACAGGCTTGCCCGCTGAACCCGGCGCCGGAACTTCAGTCGGAACAGGAGTTTAGTCAACGCTTTGCCCATGTAATTCGTGGCGTGATCGACTTTGCCGGCATGATTCCCGGCTTCCAAATGCTGACCCAGGACGATAAGTTCACCCTGCTGAAGGCCGGCCTGTTCGATGCTTTGTTTGTGCGGTTGATTTGCATGTTCGACTCACAGATCAACTCGATCATCTGCCTGAATGGGCAGGTGATGCGCCGCGATACCATTCAGAACGGTGCGAACGCACGTTTCCTGGTCGATTCGACGTTTAACTTTGCCGAACGGATGAACTCGATGAATTTGACAGATGCGGAAATCGGTCTATTCTGTGCCATCGTGCTGATAACACCCGATCGACCGGGTCTACGGAATGTTGAACTGATCGAGAGGATGTACTCGAAGCTGAAGGCCTGTCTTCAGTCGATCGTATCGCAAAACCGGCCCGATAAGCCGGAATTCATGCAGGAACTGCTGCGAACAATGCCGGACCTGAGGACGCTGAGCACGCTGCACACGGAGAAGTTGGTTGTCTTCCGGACGGAACACAAGGAGCTGCTACGGCAGCACATGTGGAATGCTGAAGAGGAGCTAGCAAAGAGTCCCAGCTCGAACACGTGGAGCTGCGATGGCAATAATGTGGAAGATATGGCCAAGAGTCCGATGGGTTCGGTATCCAGCACGGAGTCGACGGAAACCACCTCGGACTACTCTCACGCTCCTTCATCACTCAGTGCTTCGGCACCCCTGCTGGCTGCCACTCTGTCCGGTCAGTGTCCCATCCGCCATCGGGCAAGTTCCGGTTCGTCAGCTGAGGATGATATCATCGGTGGAACGGCGCATCTGGCGCAGAACGGATTGACCATTACTCCCGTTATCCGATCGGTTGGAACCCATCACGTGCGATACCGAAAGCTGGACTCACCCACCGATTCCGGCATTGAGTCCGGAAACGAGAAACACGACCACAAACCAGTCAGCAGTGGATCGTCGTCCTGTTCAAGTCCACGATCTTCCCTGGAGGATCAATCGGATGACAAACGCCACATCGTGGAGAATATGCCCGTGCTGAAGCGTGTCCTGCAGGCACCGCCCCTGTACGATACCAACAGCCTGATGGACGAAGCGTACAAACCACACAAGAAATTCCGTGCAATGCGCCAACGCGAAAGTGAAGCCGAGCCTGCTTCCAGCTCATCCTCGTCGTCAACAATCACTCTTTCATCACATTCACCCAAACCATCGTCCAGCTCGTCTCCGTCGGTGGTCTCGTCGCATTGTAGCAGTATGGGAGCGGCGCAATCTCCCTCCCCTCAGCAGCCACAATCCCAGCTGCATATGCATTTAACGAGGCCGTTGAATCAATCACCACACCAAAGCCTTCACCACCACCACCATCATCATCAACAACAACAACAACAACATCACTCGGCGACACCTCCCGCCAGCCATCAGTCGTCTTCCCTATCCAGCACGCACTCGGTGCTGGCGAAATCCCTCATGGAACAACCCACAATGACACCGGAACAGATGAAACGTTCCGACATCATCCACAACTACATCATGCGAGAATCGCAACACGCTCATCAAAATCAGCACCACTCCGAAGCGCAGGGTCCGTACCGGAGTGGCCTCCTAGTATGTAGTCCTCGGTCCTCATCCGTCTCACCGTTAACCTCGAGCAGTAGCAGTAGCAGTAGCTCATCTTCCTCCGGCAGTGGATGTCCGTTCTCATCCAACGGCAGCAACAGCAACAGGTGGCAAAGTGGTCCAACGAGTGTCATAACCACAACCCGCCAGCAAACTCCATCCCCATCGCTCAATTCCACCGGAAGTGCTGACACTTCCTCATCTTCCAGTACCGCCGCATGCAGCAGTACTAGCATCCGCTACTTCCAGTCACCACATTCAACATCGATCTCCCCGCCGATGGTCGTCATGGCCCAGCAAGCCAGCAGCACCACCACCGGCTCCATTGGATCTCCCCAATCGGTGGTGACGGCGCCCTCTCCCTCTCCCCGTTTGATCGAACTGCAAGTGGACATTGCCGGTGGTTCGTCCACTTCCGGCACCACCGATGCCCCACTGAACCTATCGAAAAAATCTCCCTCGCCTTCACCAGCCCGCCACGGAATTCATCATCCCTCGGCAAGCACCTCCTCCTCCTCCTCCTCCTCCTCAACCACCACCATCCACAAGGTGCTACTGGAAGCGTAAGCTACTACAGCAACTACTACTACTACAACTACAACTAGTACTACTACATACTAAGTGAGAGACGAGAAAAAACTACTAAAAACACAAGCAGTAAAAGAGGCAGATCAGTTTACACAACTGTACAAAGTTTAAACCCGTAAGAGTAGTAACTATTTCTAGGTACGGATAGAGTTTTATAAACAAAAAAAAACAAAACAAAAAATAGCGTTGCGCGCCACGGGGAGGAGCCACCGTGTGCAAATTACTAAGCAGAGCATTGATATTTTACTAAGGAAAACCTAAATAAAAAAAAAAGAAACAAACGAGGATCTCTATTTTTCCTCCTCCCACGGGGCGCGCACCGGAGGACGGTTAGACGCGAGCTGGCCGGCTGGCTGGCCAGAAGCAAACAATCAGATTCCCTCCCGATGATGTATTGCGTTTTGGATGATGGGGATATGCACGTGTGTAGTGTTAGAGTTGCTGGGAGACAAACAATAATCTAAACAAGCCAAACAGGAAGACATTGCGTTTTTAGTGGATAATAGGAGACACACTGACACACCCAAAAAAAAAGAAAGATGAGAAGAAGAAGCAAAACATTGTATATGTTCCAATTGTTAGCGTGGGCGAATCTAATCAGAGTGTCAGAACTCAGAAACGGAAAAGTAATAACGAGACAAACCAATCGAAGAATTTATCAAGGAATACCTAAGGGAGAAACCAGGATAGATTTGAAAACTGCATGGCATTCAATTTGATACGGGATGGTTGGGGGGGTTTTTACTTTCTTCTTGTTGTAAATAGTTGACACTGAAACAAAACGGAATTTACAAAGTTTGATAGGGCCCGGGTGAGGAAATTCCAAATTTTACCAAACATCGTCTTTTTCGAGACAAGTGCATGCAGAAGACAAAATAATAAAAAAAACTAAACGAAAGCTGATTATGATTGTAAACAAAAGTGAGATCGGAAATATTCTTTTTAAGCGAAGCAGAGATGCATGAAGTTAGGAGCAAGCAACATAACCGTACTTTAAAAAACACACAAAGAAAAAGTGAAATTATCAATCCGTTCTGAAATCCCTTATTTCACAGCAGAAAGAAAAAGAAGAAAAAAAAAACAAGAAGATAATTTAAAAACTACTTTTAAAATAAAGTAAAAGAAAAAAAACACAAGAAAAAAAAATCCAAACAACGGAGTCGAACCGCTCGCTCTGTCTTGGGAACAAAAATCAAGCTGAAGATTGTACATAATGTAATTAGACTATTACTTTACAGATATTTTTTTTTTTTAATTAAACGTGCAGATTTTTATTTATTGAAACATTTGCTTATTATCTTCCTTATTATTCTCTATTAAGTGTCCTTTACGTTTTTCCCAATCTTTTGTAAATAGCTAATCAAAATGTTTAAGGTTAGAAACACACATACACACACACACACACGAGACCAAGTTTTAATTTAAAACAAAACCATTTTAATTGAACGTTAGTTTCTTTTTCGTATCACCTATGATTATGGAAATTATTATTATTATTATTTTTTATGAAAGCAAACAAAAACCTTTATCAAACCGTAAGGCATAAGAATCAATGTTTTAAAAAACACACACAAAAGCAAACAAGAGAATGAATTAAGTTTGAAAAACTTGAACGAAAGCAAACGCATGGTACACACACACACACAGAGTGGAGTGGTTCTATCAATTTATAACTTCTACCGAAGACGAGCGCGTGTGTGCTTCGTGTCGTGTCGGGCAAAGACATGCAATCGAATGAACGCGCTGCATGAATGAATGCGAACTACAAATGGATAATAACTACATACACGAAAAACAGAAACAAATCGTCAAAATGTGCAACAGTAAAAAAAACACAGAAGAAAAAAACCCTACACGTGTAAGGAGGAAGTTTCTAGGTTAAGGAGTATAGCTGTATAACATAAAAACTGAGAATAAAGAGAATGAAAAAAAAAAAACAACAAAAATCAATTGAAATTGAGATACAAAAAAAAAAAAACAGTGCATGAGCCAGAAAGCGAATGAGAAAAAAATCCAAACAAAAAAAAAAGAGCAAAAAAACCCTAAATTCATATTATTGTATTGAGAACAAAAAACCTATAATTATATGGATGACACATAAGACAAACAAAACAACACAAAAGGGATAATAAGAGCAACTCTACTTGAGTCAAGAAAAGAAAAAAACCGGAGCAAAACACACAGATACACACACTCAAAAGAAAGAAAGAAAAATAGTATACATAATAGATTGAAATAAAATGAGAGATTCAAGAGTAAAAACAAACACACTTTGCGAGAACAGGAAACAAACACACACAAACACAAAAAAAAAAAACAGTTGAATTGAGGAATGATTGAATGAAATAAAGTATTAAATATTGCTTCATTGTTGCAATTAATATGAAAAAAAAAAAATGGTTTGCTGTTCGTCATTTATGATGGGGAAAGAAAATGTCCTTTTGGGTGAGTTTTCGGTCGGGAAATTCAGCATTGATTGGTTGCTACGTGGTTCATGTGTCGAATGTTGTCTTCCCGCGATCTCGGTTGCAGGCTTTTTTATCCTCTCTTAGGCCTTCACCAAATCTCTTATTTGTGTCAATGTTATAGGAAAACTAAAGCCACCACTAGTTATTCAATGGATTAACGGAAGATCGGCAAGATAGAACAATGAGGATAGAAGGACATTCAGAAATTATTTCACATATTAAACTATTTTCAGATACCGTATAACAACCCACTCCGGATTAAAGTATTGAATAGCAATAAAAACCTCAAGGTTGAAGCAAAAAAGGACCTGACTAACCAGATACCGAATAATATTTCTTTTCAAACGCTGCATTGAACGTACTTATCGTGAACACAAATGAGCAATAATCGATGTGCAGCTTGGATGACCACTCAAATCAACGGACAAGGAGAGTTCATCACTCATTGATGAATGTGAACGACGCTCGAAGGCCCTGCAGTTCCACTGAGCAGCAAATAATTGAGATGTCGAGACGTATGTACAAGCAGACTTCCGGCAGCTTCCAGAACTTCAGTTTTCCACTGCTCATCATAAATTCGATGTTCCTGAGGACGTTAGAAAGCAGAAGATGTCAAAGTTTGCCAGAAAAATATATGATTTGGCAAGCAATTTGCTCGGGTGGAGAGCGGAGCACCCCATTCGTGACAACTGGAACGGTCAATGGGCAGGTGTACCTAAAGAAATGCCTCCAAAAGCGTCTAGTTCTTCTTCTGAGGTCACACGATGGTCCTTGTACAGGACCTTATGAGTAGTGTAAAGAAGCAGGTTCGTGCATTTGGATATGGAATTGAAACTGAATAAAACTAACATGGGAAAATATTCTTAACATATTTTATTTTACTCCCTGAAAGTTTAAAGATGATTGGTTGAACGGGTGAATTTTGCCGAAAATTTGTGTGTGTCGGAATTTGATTCCGCAATTTTTCAAACAAAATTTTCAAGGTACCGGCTATACTTAGCTTAGCTTGACTGACTGCACGTATCAATGGTAGCTTCTCCGTGATTGATCAGAATCAGTGAAATTGCACAATGAATCAACTGAATGGGGATGGGAGTACCCGGTCATTCTCACTGTACACGTTTCAGTGACTCAATTTCTTTAATAATCAATAACGGCGCCGACCACGTCCTTGCAATTAGGTGGGAAAAGAGAAGGAAAGTTAGTGTAACCTTTGCTTTTTAGGGACCGTGCTTACCTCTGCATCCGCACAAAGGTCACAAAGGTTTTAAAAGATCAGGATTCACCTTGATAAGTAATGTGATCATATAATATAGTTCATATAATTCGGGGGACAAAAAGGATAATGGTTTTCGATCCACAGCACTTACCACCACTCAATTGTCTGAAAATCCTTTGCGGGGTGCAACTGGTTGACGTTCTTCTTCTTCCAAAGTATCTAGATGATGCCTATCCAAACCCGCCATGCTTGCTCCATATGGCAATGCACGTGAACGAAAATAGCATCGTATCTCGAACTTTCCTTTTTTCAATCTTTGTGCTGCAAAACAAACACAGAAGCAAAGCTCAGGCACGTCACTAATCAACGCAGCCTTGTTTCTGCGAATTTCTCCCGGAAGGCATACACACACACACTTTTTCTCCACCGGTGAAAAATCTTCAGCTTAGCATCCGGCTATGCGCATCAATCACCAACTTTCGCTCGCCTGATATCCACCTACGATCCCGATCATTTTTTCGCACTTTTCATTTCCCCGAAGATGGAACAATTTGACAATTTAACACTACGAGAACTCGCCCACCGTAATATTTTACAAAACGTCAATCAAAACAACTAAAAACACGAAAAATCAGAAGTAAATTTGTAATTTTCATGGGAGGAAAAATATTTGCTGTCATCATCGAACAAGGCACACTTCGATCTCTTAAGGTACCGGCACAATTTCGTGTACACTACGGACAAATACAGCAGATATGTTAATCCCTTGAGTTTTAAACAATTTGAAACTTTGAGCGCCTCTATTGTCGGGTAAATTATTAGTAACATGTTCTCGAATTTATGACTGAAGTTCACGAATTTTATTTCCGTGTGGAGACGACTAGGTTCTGCAAATGCTCCATCTTCTCCAACAACCGCTTCACGTCATGTGCCGAGGCCAGAATCGGCCAGAACACGACATCGTCCTCCGGGTGATTTTTAATTAAGGCCGCAACCTACGGTAAGAGCTTCGTGCTGGTCACCTCCCCTTCTCACTAATTGTCAGCCACAAGATAACCTTTTTCGGGAACTTGGTGAGCGAGATGTACTTCTCATCGCTGTTCACCTCCTTTCTAGGAACGTGAAATAACCGGTCCCCCGTCAGTCATTCCCGGCGAGCGTCAGGAACGTCTCTTCGCCCATGATCTTAACCACGTTGCGCTTCGCATAAGAGACCCGCTGCTTTTGAGTGGCTGCTTGCGCTATCGACACGGCCGTCCTCGACTTCCGCTTCCTCATAAACGATGTCCATATTCGTCAAATACTTTTCGACCTACCGGCCAGTCAACCGACCTCCCGATTCAAGGCGCGCAGGTATTTCGCCACCCTTGCCTGCGTTCGATGGTCTTGGCTTTCACCAGGAGTGCCAGGTTCTTGTATATGGCTGTATCCGGCCGACACAAAGTGCGGCACGATGAGGAACTTCTACGGAGTGGATCCGGCGCTACTTACAAACCATAGTTGCTTCACTGACTTTGCCATGGCCGCCGTAAACGAACGATAGAGCTTTGACGAAACGAACGAACTAGCTGAACCCGACAGACAGACAGACAGACAGACAGAAATACATTTTTATATGCTTTGGTTCACCGCTCGTCCCACCAGGTGGCAGTGTAATCGCTTGAAAAATCGGTGAATTTTTCTTCTCTATTTTATGCAAACGTTATAACTGGTAATAACAAACGTTAAGCTGGTAGTGCAGCCTGGGCACTGTTGTCTTTCTGACTTCAGCTAGATTGAGGAGGTGCGTGTCAAGCGAATGTCCACCAAGGAGGTGCGGCTCAAACAGCGTCTGTCCTTGTATGTAGCGGTTGAGTATGAAACGCTGTATCGCGTCAACTATACATTAGGTGGCAGTCGCACCAAGGCGATGTAGGCAGCGCGACCCCGGTAAGATAGCATGCTGAAATCTCATCCTACCACAAAGAGTGGGAGTATTCTTTATACGGTTTATAATATCAGATCATCCATGGAAATTAAACGAAATGCTGCTATCGTTGAAAACGTGTTGAGTCGCAAATCAAAGAACTCTAAAATTTAACACTTTACAACACCGAATGGAGATCATATTATGAGTGATTGCAGTATTATTGATTAACATAAATATATACACTATCGTATGAATATTGCATGGTTATAGGAGGGACCCTTAGGGCACGAGAACGAAAGAAAGAGAGAGAGAGAGATAGAGAGAGCGAGAGAAAGAGAGAGAGAGAGAGAGTCCTCGTTCACTATGTTTCATCATTTTTAAATTTTGAAAAATGAGAGCGTTATGCTAAAGTGAATGGTTTTCTAACGCTAATAACTCTCGTTCAGCCGAGCAGAATGCCTACGTACAAAACTTTTACATTAAATTTGAAATACGTTCTATAAGTTATACTTAAAAATTCCTACTTTTCTCCAGTATAAATCTGAATATGAACAGGTTGAAAATTTTGTTTTCCTTTACTGGGTCCTTTAAAAGGGTAACAATTTGTTCAAATCGGTCTTCATTTCATTTAGTTTCATTCCATATTAAACACCTTAGCTGCCGAATAATCTAGCTATGTCTCCGGTGTCTGATGTTGCATTTGCGTGAACTTCTTTTATTTCAGACTTGCTCAACGCTAAGGAACGTTACTACGTACATTTGCGTTATACGCGTGTATTTGTTCTAATATGTTCATCATAGCATGCTGTGTGTTTGGCTGTCATCTTTCGTTTGTTTACTTATTTGAACGGTTTAAAATCTTCGTTTTCCAAATATCGCGCATTGAAAAAGATGTGAAAATTAATCATGCGAGTGTAAAATCCATCATAACCAAATTTGGGGAGCATCGTTTTTTGGATGAACTGCCAGGAAGAGACAGACCCAACCAACATCAGTGTCGAATAACCACTTGTTCAAACTAATTTGGAGAAGTTATTCAGCTTTCTAGAAGAAAATACTGAACCACTTCTCCGAATTTATTTGAACAAACAGTTATTCAGCATTCATGTTTGTTGGGTAGTTTCCAGCCTTAAACTGGATAAGAAAGTGGTAGCTCTGGTTCGGAAGAACAAATCAATCTTGAACATGATTCTGCCAAATAAAGCGGGAACCACCGTCGGAATGATTGAACATATCAAGAAACGGAACAACCTGAAGACCTACAAGAAACAGAAAATTGCCAAACAAAGAAGCACCGCGCAGCAACAAGGACCGGAAAATTATATTCCCGAGTTTTGCAGCGACCGGATGCATGTATTTTGATGGACCACGAGACCTGTATCAACGAGGATTCAAAAACCCTTCCAGGTCCACAATGTTACACTGTGGAGAGGATGTAAGCGATGCAGACAGGTCAACTCAAGTGGAGAAATCTGGTCTAAAAGTGCTGGTAAGGCAAGCAACATGTGTCAACCAAAATCAATGCGGAAATCTTTCGATCTGAGTGTCTGTAGAAGAGGTGCCTTTATATCAGAAGCACAGTACTCATCCACCCAGACAACCTAGAGGTGAGCTGGTAGCCAAAGAAAAGAAGACGACCGACCCTTTGGCCGAGAAAGTCAATCCTTCCGCCTGGTTCGTCCAGCAAATAATAAATCTCGGGCCAGAAAGCTGTATCGCGACTGATTGGTGCAGCCAAAATGCATAGAAGTGAACCTGATCCCCGGCCTGGAGTTTTTCGTCGGCAAGTTCCGTCTGGATATTCCGGAGAAGTTCCGAAAAAAGAAGGTCGACAAATTTCGAAAGAGGCAAATCCGCCAACCTCGCCAGAACATCGCCCAGCAGCAAAAATTGTGGGAGATTATGAAGGGCGATTTCCACAAAACAGGAAAGGTCTTCAAAGTTTTTGTTTCTCTTTAACTCTGTCTTGTCAACGAATCTGTGAAATATGAACGAAATTCCGTCACTGACGGCCCAACAAACATCGGTGTTGAATTAAAGCTTGTTCAAACAAGCTATTCTAGAAGAAATAGCTGAATAGCTTCTCCAAATTTGCTTGAACAAGCTCTAATTCAACACCGATGTTTGTTGGGGGGTAGGCATTAAAATCAGGACAAATCGTCAATGTTGAAAAATAAATCGGGATTCTTCAAAATGATTTCAAAATCAGAACATGTCCTGCTGTCCTTGTGACAGTTAAAAATATCGAGTAACTAAATGACGAGCAGAACCACAGATTTGAAATCTACCTCGTCGTCATTAGCAAGTAAGCATCAACATCTTTCAGCCCTAAACCTTCAGAGATTGTCAGACTCTATTGGGGCATTTATACGAGTCGAATTAATGGAAACAAGTCGCTCTGACTTGACAAGTCGACAATTGTCGAAACAGGCGCACAACTCGACTCGACTATTGGCAACTCGTCAAGTGAGAGCTACTCGTTTCGATTCATTCGACTCTCAGAATAGGCCCATATGTGGTTTGATCCTATGCTGCATGGGTTCCTGCTAGTAACTGGCATTGGCGGAACTAGACAATTAGTCTGGAGGGGGCCTGGAGGGGGCCTACCCGAGAATTTTTTTCGTTCATAGAAATATTGAGAAGAGCGAAGAAAGTAGCGTAATTGTTGGGGACAGGTTATTTTAATTGATAAATCAAAACAAGTTTAATCGAATAAATAGGTCTATTCTGCGCCTCGATGAGTCAAGATGTCTTTGAAGAATCGAGTGTGGTGAATATAAGCCTCGTATTATTCCGTGTGGATCAAATTGAGAATGGACTCACACGAGGTTACTGTAGTCACCTTACTCGATTCTCTTAAGGCATCTCCACTAACCGAGGCACAGAATAGACCTGACTCTATGTAGAGTCAAGTTTGAACTGAATATATTAAAACTTCAAAGAACAACATTGAGTCAATGAACATTTTAAATTTATATTAAAATTTAGATTGATTTGGATAACGCGTTTAAAATCTTCAATTTTGTCGGTAGATACTCATCCGTCACAACTTCCTTCAGTTTCTTAACGTTTTCTTTATAATGTTGCTTTTGTTCTTAAATTACCTTTTAACGCTTTTCGTGTACATTTCTAGATGACAACGAATACTTGTGAAGTAAATATTTTTCGAAGCATTCCTCATGCAATGCAGTATCGTCATGAGCTTTTATTTTCTCGCCTAGTTTTCTCCAATTATTGAAAATAGTGCAAATAAATTTTTCATTTTGTTTTCGCAAAGCCTTTGCGCAAAAAATGCGGCAAACATAGCAGAACAAATACAGGAATTCGAATACAGTCGCAGCAATGATAAAGTTATCATTGCTACGACTGTATTCCAACGTAGATGAGAACGACCGTTTTTGGAAGACGAATGCGAGGTTGGACCGGTCCAGATTCAAGCGTACCAAGATCAGACAATTCCATCTTATTTGTCTTACTATCGTTTTCCGATGAAGCTGATGGAGTTGCTAGTTGAGGAAGAACACTAGCGTTGCTTTCAATTGTTCCGGAATTATCAACGTTAGATGATTGGAATCTAAATTCTTGGTGTTCTGAAAGAACAGTGGAGAAGTAAATATGTTGTCAATATAATATCGGTCCTTTGGTTTTTGTATGACGAGTGATATTTTAAAGTTTAAAGTTGCTCCTTACAGAAAACTCTGAAAATACCTAGGGTATGATGTTGTCCTTAATACCCGTGGTCAGGGGTTCCAAATTTTTTTTTCAAAATAACTATTAAAATGATCTATCTCTTAATTTTTTCATATTTCATTTTGTTCGTTTGTCCAGATTGTACGGAGCTCTGAAAATCAATTGTTAGATAAAATGAAAATGCTATCTCTCTAAACATAGCAATTTTACTTCTCGAATTATACTAACTGAATGTATCTTCAGTAAAAATACTACGGAATAAAAAAACAGGTAACAGTAACAGTAATTGAAAAAAAAAACAAGGGTTAATATCCCAGTGGTTGCCTTGTTAGAAGGTTTGGCCAAAAATTACTTTTTAAATAATTTAAAATTGAAAAGTTCAACAAGAATGAGTTCTTTGGCAAAATAGTTCATTCTTATGAAATAAACTATTTTGAAAGAGAAAATAAATGGTTATAAAATCTTCAAACATGGTGGAGTAAATAAAATTTTCAAACATGGGTGAGTAAACAAAGTTTTCAAAGATGGTGGTAATTTTAAAGACTTTGAAGCACAGTTTATAAATTCAACACAGTTTGAAATTCAGGTTACTTCTATTGTCTAGACATAGAGAATGTCAAATATGACTGTTTTGTATGAAAAACTGTAGATGTATTGATTATATTGGCCACCACTGTTTACTAGGAACTATTCCAGCCAAAAATAAAACCTTTTGATTGAAAATCCAATCCTTTGAAGAAATCTTAAGTATAAATGTTAGACAACTGTTATAATAAATGCGAAGTGAATTTTGATAAAATCTGACATACAGGCCCATTATGCAATCTATATCAACAACTACTGGTACTGAAGTCAACCTGAATAAATGTTATGATTTCAGGAATTTACCTGATTACATGTTTACCTTACTTCTAAAGCTACATTTTCGAAAATATTATCGTTAATGAATAAACTTCTATCTCCATATTTTGCTTATGGACATTCGTTAGCTTCGAAAATTTTAATCAATCTGGGGAGTCTACACACTCAGATTATTTTACAAAAATCTGTAAATTTTTACCGAATTCTCAACAGCTGAACGTTCGGTAATCCGATTTTACGGACTTCGGTAAAATTCAACCGAAATCCGGTAAATTTTTAACAGATATCTGTAAAATTTTACCAAAATCCGTAAAATCTGATTACCGAACGTTCAGCTGTTGAGAATTCGGTAAAAATTTACAGATTTCTGTAAAAAAATCTAAGTTTGTATACTCTACTAAATTGTTCGTACAAGAGAAAATAATACCGTGAATTCTAAAATGCGCTTATAAATTAAAATACGTACACAGAAAAGTGTTTCAAATCCTATGTTTCAACATAACAGGCTCTACATTTAACTGTCGCTATTATTTTAGTTATGAGTCTAGAGGTTTTAATATTAATAGAATTGAATTATTAGAGTTTAGAATTGTTCAGGGCACAGGCGTTGGGCTTTTTTTAAGCAGTATTTCGAAGCAAACGCATTTAAAAAAAAAATAATAGTGTATATTTTCAATGATTGGGTTTCCGCCAAAACATGCTGTTAAGAGGATCAGCATACGACATCTTACCGGGTTTCTCTGCGAGGTTGTTAAGTAAACAACGACGAGAAAAACCACTACTGGTAAAAATGAGAAGTTGTGTTTTCAAAAACCTCTAATTGGAATTTGGCTTCCATCACATGTGGTCTTTAGGGAGTGTGAAAACAGAGATTTCACATCGCTAGAACCATAATGTGCCTTTGACGGTATTTGAGCACGATCAAGCACGTTTGTTTCGAAATACTGCTTAACAAAAGCCCTATGCTCAATTTCAAACTAATTCTATCCAATTACATAACCTGCCGAGCGCTTTAGGACCTATCGATACTTTCTCTTCACATCTTTGGTTCTAGCAAATGTTGATATATCGGAATTCTCATGCTTCTAATGATCGTTAACTATGGTTTTCTTGATATATGTACCGAATTTTTATCCTATAAGGTACAGTGGGATATAAGAAAAGTGTGGGGAAGAGGTTATGTGCACTTTACTCCTTCAGAAATAGTTACTCGTTCAAACAATTTCTGGAGAAAGCAAAGTACAAAAACAAGAAAAACCCTACAATTCCTTAGAAATTATGAATAGTGTTTCATTTCAAATTAGAAATATATTAGGAAAACATCCTGGGGGGGGGCCTACAGAATCCTGGGGGGGGGCTGGCCCCCTAGGCACCCCCAGTAGTTACGCCAATGGTAACTGGCCGATCTTCCGATATTTACATATTTAATTTGAGCTGTTAAACGCACAGAATTTCACGGATTTAAATTATGGAAGTTCAACAACTAAAATTTGAGACGAAAAACAAACAAGCAAAATCAGATTGCTGATTTTCGACGCGTAACAAGCTATCAGATCTTAAACCGCCACATACCTAAAATCAGCTTCTTAATGAAGAGGACACATGAAAGCGGGTTGGATGTATGGCATAACCCACCGAGCAGTAGTGGACCCGACTATACAAACTTTTATTGAATTTATTTGTGCACATCAACTGAATAAAAAACTGTTCTACACGTGTCACAATCAACCAAAACGTATACTAAGTAGACCATAAGTATTTCCATCAAGATTCCAGACTAACTAGCCCTCTCCTCTCGCTTTGCAGCAAATAGATGCTTCGGAACGGCTCCATCGGCGTGATGTCCGTCCAGGCTGGGCAGGATGATTTTATTGCGGCGCCTTTCCTCGGCCACCGCCGCCGCCGCAGCAGCACCCACCATAAAGGGATTGAAAGGCTTCGGTTCCACTCTGGGGCTGTTGATATCCGTTGCATCCAGAGCTGGAGGTGCCGACGGAGTTATACTGTCCACGTCCGGAGGGTGCCTCAGAATCCCATTCTCGTCGATGTGGTTGTTGTTGTTGATCGAACCGGTGCCATCGTGCTTCGGAGGACTTGTTGAAATTGAAATGTCCAGCGAGGGATGCCCGGAATCGACCTGTATTTCGTTGCCATAGTTGTTGTTGTCGTTGTGGTTGTTATTGTTATTATCATCACCATGCCTCCCGTTACTTATGACCAAACTTTGTGGCGCACTAACAGGTGGACTGTAGATGTTGCGTTGATTGTCCTCAGCCAGGGATTCGCTGATTGATGTTTGAGGCTTGGCGAAGGTGTGGTTGCGATTCTGATGACGGAAGTGATGATTGTTGTTTATATTTTTCGCCGCTGCTGGGAACGACGCGTAGCTGATAGGCGTCGAAGTGCTGTTGTAGATGTCTCTTTCGCGCAGGTATTGGTCATAGATTCCATTTAGGGTTGCCGTGTTACTGTGAAATGGAAGGCGTTATTTAGCATACATTTAGGAGAACCAACATGTTTTACCTTGACAACGGAATAATGATGCCAGTTTCCGGGGGCGCCGGTTCATATGCGTGCCTTGGGTAGTTCACCTCGTCGTCAACGGTTGAAATTCCTACATGGTTAGTTCGAACGTGGTATGGAAAGCTTTTGTTAGCCCTAGAAGGCCACGTCAGCCAAAGGAATGCTAAATGGCCCGAAAAGGCTACCGCTGAAAGAGCTCCGAACATGACACTCTCCCTAACCCATGGATCGAGCACATTCACGCCGACAACCGTCAAGATTGGTCCACTCATGATCCACATCGACCCAAGGAGGGTAAAAGGATAATAGAACGGTCCCTTTTCGGTAAACTTGCGGATCGTTGCAGCACTGGAATAGATGAAGAAGCCCCAGCTCACGCAACGAAGGCCGGCCAGACCAAACCCGGCGGGTGACTCGTATAGGTTCAACACTTCGCCGGGGTCAAATGCCTGAAATGCAGGGTGAAACTTCTTGTAAGGTGATTTTTCGAATGGATTGTATTTTTGTTACCTCGGATTGATAGATAAACAGTGAAATGTACACAATGACGTAGAGGTTGATGAACACCGTAATCTTAACCGTGGCGCAGGTTTTCAATCGGGCCCGGGTGATCGTGTATCCTTTGGCCATCAGCAGTAGCAATAGAAGGAACGTGATTTCGCTTGCACTGGTGAAGAAACCACCGAAGCTAGGGAACGGTCCGATTCCGGAAACGGCATATTTGGCCCAGGTGGTGCTCAGTAGGAGCACTCCAAACCACTGCAGGAGCACACTCAGAGCGAACAATCGGTAGGTGCAGTGATACAGATGGCGGGACTTCAGTTCGATGGCGCACAGGAAAACCGCCAGCAGGAGCAGCGTGTAGGCAATCGATTCGACCAGAAGGATGGGAGGAATGTCTGAAATGGAATTGATTATTTATTACCGCTTGACTAGCTTTTGTTAGGATCTTGATTTAAAACATTCAAGAATATGTGGGTTGATTCTTTAAAGAAAGAAGGGAAAAAGAAGAAACAATCGCAGCTATTCGGCAATACAAACACTTGGTGCACTTACGTATGTTATTACTTTTATAGTTGATTCCAGACCTCTTATTATCTTATGAAAATAATACAGAACGTACCATTTAAACGAGTTAACAATTAACTTAATATTAAAAAAAAATGATTCATAAGATTGCGCTGTTTTTTCTGATACATTTTTCATTATGATATTACTTCAATGACAGCCCCCTGTTTTGAATCATGTAGTTTTCGGTTATTGCCAGTGCGGAACTGTGTTCGCCCTAGGTCCACCCTAATAGCTGTCAAAACGTTTTTTTTTATTCGACCCGATTGATCCGCTCAGGATTCGACCCAACATCGATGAGGTTCGCTCTCAACTTTTTTCGAGGTCCAACCTGGATTCACTAATACATGAACATGAATTGTCAAAATAAAAGGTTTATATTTGTTTATGTTTATGACTCTGGATCCTTTTTCGTTCGGTAATTGCGAGTCAGAGTCAGACCTGACCCAGGTTTCAAACCGAAAACGACAATTAGTCATGCTGATGAAGCATCGAAGCAACCGTTCAATTTTCTCATTTCATTTGAATACGCCCTGAATCCGAAACGTCAAACATTTTTTTCAGTTGGATAATCATGATAACTGCTATGAGATGCAATTTGACACCAAGTTTCAAACAACAAATTTAACAATGACAAAACATTTCGATTAATTCTCTTTATTTATATCTCTGCACCTTTTATCCACGTGGATCGCAACAAGCCGTGCTTTGAAACTGACGTGTTTTGTTTTTGCTCCGTTGTTTTCACGAAAAATCAAACAATAATTCGGTATTTAACTTAAACTAACAGTGAAATCATACAATCTCCGTGTGCTTCGTGTAAGAAATAGTGAATACAATCCATTCCCTGCCGAAATGTGTGATTGTCGGTAGTATTTCCCCGTTTTATTTTTTATTTTTGTGCTTCGCCCCCGCACCCGGAAGAAGAGTTACATCTGCTAAGTTTTGTTAATTAGGGGTAATATTGTGACACGCGGACATAAATTATGAGTTGTTTTCCGCTTTGTCGCGAATGAATCGATGATTATTAGCAAGAGGATGAATCGAAAAAACTGATGTCTAGGATCACGGTTGAAATGATGTGAATTATTTACGTTGAAAAAACGACGAATATTGGGTTAAAGGATTGAAAGTATAAAGTTACGGTCGTTTGGAGTCGATTGGTGATATTTTTTCAGTCCGGTCGCAACGTAATAGCAGTGGAAAAAATGAATTGTTAAAAGTGTCCATTCTTGGGTCTGCTGTCTGGTCGTTCAAAACGAACGGCAGGAATGGCTGCTGCTGCTTGCATCGAACCTGAGCTGGCGATTGCTACGTTTGAGGAAGAATATTGACGACGGAAAATCTGATTCGGTATACAGACTTAGTTTGTAAATTAATCGGTGTAAGAAGAGTGTATTAGACGCAGATTTCATGTTACTACCGGATGGTTCCCGACACCTCGGTGACGGCCGGCTTGATGTGGACGAGTGCCGACTGCAGCAGCTCCGGGTCCAGCAGGACTTGGCCGAGATCTAGGACATCGAGGATGGTTTGCAAAGCAACAAATAATTTATTTCTACCAAATTTTGAAGACAATATCCAATACCCTGCTTTATTTTATTTTGTCTATTTTGTTTTGTTCTGTTTTTCGTTATGCTTGTCTCTTTTCAATCACATTGGAGCGGCCCATTGATTTTGGTGGAAAGTGATATATACTTCAAGCGTATCTCTAACCAAAACCACTTAACAATGGATGCGCCTCCGAATACCTCTTGTTCCGCGTTGTTAGAAGCACTCTACGTCCTCTTTTATGACCGTGCCTATTGGCAACATCCCCGCTAGGAAGCAGACCGCATCGCGTGTTACCGTTTGGTATGCATTAACCACTCTTAGGCACATAAGCCTGTGCGTACTCTCTAGCTTACTAACGTAGCTCTTGCTACTCTTGGTACTCTATGTCGGCCCGCCGTACCTAAGTATGTACAGGGCTACACTGGCCAGTAATTTACGCTTACTCCCTTGCACCGCCGAGCTATTCGACATAATGCCGATATAGCCATAGAGACTTTCTTGCAGGCGTAATCGAGGTGACTGACAAAGGACAGCTTATCGTCGATCATAACCCCAAGATACCTCAAGAACCTCTTCGATTCTACTTTGCAGTTACCTGCACTGATCGTCGCATGTTGCTCCGATTTTGATTATTCACCACCGTGACTTTAGTCTTATGGTGGGCCAGCTCCAATTGCCTGGAGCTCATCCATCTCTCCACAAGGCCAATGGAGTGCGAGGCCATTAACTCGATCACTTCGATGGATTTACCACATATCTCTAGGGTGATGTCGTCCGCGAACCCGACTATCTTCACCCCACTCGGGAACTCAAGCCGCAGAACCTCATCGTACATCGTGTTCCATAACACCGGACCCAGGGGACGCCTGTGGTGATCTGAACACGTCTCTGGCCTGCCTCTGTATTGTATAACAGGACGCGATTCTGGAAGTAGCTTCCGAGAATCTTGTACAGGTACCCAGGAACCTAAAGGCGTTGGAGCGAGTTGGCGATAGCTACCCAACTGGCGCTATTGAGTGCATTTCTCACGTCAAGGGTGACCACTGCACAGTATCGTACTCCTCGCTCTTGCGCTGGATTGCAACCTCAGTCTTGGCCAAGATGGCATCCACCGTCGACTTCCCTTTACGGAAGCCAAACTAATTTTTAGACAAACTGCCTACACCCTCCGTGTATGTTGTCAGTCTGTTGAGGATTACCCGCTCGAGCACCTTACCCGCTGTATCCAGCAGACATAGGTCTATATGCCGATGGATCTCTCTGGTGGCTTCCCTGTCTTTGGTAGCAACACAAGAGTCTGAATTTTCCAGGCGACCGGGAAGACGCCCTCGTCCAGACACTTTTGCTTCCCCACCCTGAATATTTCGAGATCCAGCAAGATAGCCGTCTTGATGGCCAGCTTCGGAATACCATCCGGTCACGGCGCTTTGTTCACCTTAAGCGACTTTGCTATCGCAATGAGTTCCTCATTCGTCACCGTCGCCTCGTCGCCGGCCCCCGTTGTGCCGTTGTCAATGCCCACGTGGTCACGGGTGTTCGACGGAGCCGTCCACCCTTCCGTCGCTATGACAGCGTTTTGGTCTGGGATACTCGAACGCTGGTCATGGGACAAATCTACGGCGGCGGGGGGCCATGGAATCGGGTCGTGGCTCGGAAAGAGCCACCAACGATCACCTGCAGCAGCTCTGGTGAACGCTCGGTTGGAGCCGCCGGTACTTTGGTTTTGGCCATTACTACCCGGTAGGCGTCACCTCACCGACTCGCATTGGCCTCCTGACACAGACCCTCGAAACAGTCTCGCGAGCTGGCCTTTATCTCCCTCTTTAGTGCGGCCTTCGCAGCGACTAGCGCCCCTCTACGCTCGATTCTCTCGACGTCTGACCGTGCTCTTTGCACCCTCCGTCTTGCGTGGAGGCATGTTCTTCGGAGGTTGGCAATCGACTCCATCCACCAATACACCGGCGATCTTCCTCAGTTCCTCGGTTTGACTTCCCTCGGCATGGTCGCATCGCATGCTAGTGTAAGTGTCATAACGAGTCGTTCGCAGCAAGGTTCCTGGGTTTCGCGTAAGTTTCGTTCCCTCTCAAGCGGCTCTTTAAAAGTGTTTACATCAAAGTAGGACGTCCTCCATCTGCGGGCGAATGAAGTGGATGCTCCTCCTTCCGCACGCTGCCTTGTATTGTGGACGATACAATATCGAACAGCCAAGTGGTCGCTGTGGGTGTAGCCATCATCCATCCTCCAATTGCTGAGCAGCCGAGGACTCCATTCACTTTTACAACCGCGAAGCATTCGTTTGTGGTAGACACAACCTCCTGAACCGGGTACTTGCCCGTCGTCCATAATGCCGCCATATTTGACCTGTCCGCAAACCAGTTTCCGTTGCCGGCTGGGACGCGGTATGGGTCGGATGGTGGCGATATCCGATGCCGACTGGCTAACTGTCTGACACAGCAGTTGCTGGGCGGCCGCACAATGGTTCAGGTTTAGTTGGGTTACCTGCATTACGGTTGGCTCGTTGGAATACCCTTAGCGGCCGGGTACTGCCCCCCTCCCCCCCCTCTATGACGTGCTTATCGTCCGGTTTCCTGGCGCACATCAAGCATTTGGGGAGACCTTTGCAATCCCGCGCCTTGTGCTTCAAATAATGTCCAGATTCATCGGTTTAGCAACAAGAAGATGTTTTCCTATACCTAATGATTTCAATATCTCCAATCCGCTCAACCAACCGTAATGTTTTGTGATATTGTTGACGGATTATTGAGATGACTCAATGCAGATTTCTGCCAAATTTGGCAGATCGACAGACAATCTGTGAGGACCCAACTGGTACCACATAGTAAGATACTTAGATGCAGACCGGAAGATTCGATAAGCTACCTCCCCAGTAGGTAGATCCTCCTCTAAGAAGTAAAACAAGAAATGGCATTAACTCGATAAATTCTCTATCTCCAATTTAGAGAGTGGACTCAGCCAATTGAAACTAAAAAGGAGTAAAAGGAAAGATCTCACCCAAATTTCAAAGACGTCTGTATCCCGCATCAGCTGATCAAGTTCTCCAAATTTGTTTGAACAAACAGTTATTGAGCATTGATGTTTGTTGGGTATGCACAGTCGGTTCGCCTCTAATCAGTTGAGTTGTTCTTTAAATCAAACTTTCCCGAATACTGCCATCAGGCTCTGAACTGGCCGCTCCACTGTCACACAGCTCTTATTATTCACTCCAGTATGCCTTCCAGTTCCGGACACCACAGGGTCATACGCAATTATCTATCCACGTCAGTTTTGTCACAATTGCGTAACTAAAGATGATCCCTTGGGTGGCGGAGGGTCCTCTTTTTTATATTGGAAGCAATCGACAAAATTGATTATACATCCTGGGTCCACATTGATGCTGGTGGAATGTCAAATCGATTGTGTTCACGAACAAAACGACAATCATCACATCTTGGGATGTAGCTTCTTTTTGAACTCAAAACAGTAATAGAAAATATTACAGTTTTCAACGACCTTAGGAGAAAATTATAGTCAAAAATTTCAGCACGAAGCAAATCGTGACAGCTAAATAAAAAAAAACAACCACCTTCGAGCAAAGCCTACTTCAGTCGCCAGGCTGAAAACTAATTTCATGGATAGTAAAAAAAATCGACGATAACTTATGAGCCTTTCTTTACTGCAGTTCCATGTCTAAGTCAGACTACTGTACTACTAGATACTAGATATTTACTTTTATAGTGTTCAAAATAAAAATCAACAAGGCCAAGAAAATATTTTTTGAAAAAGAAACACTTTATAACCCCACGTTTTCCACCGATAAACCAAACACCAATCCGTAAACTGAATCTCACTACTTACACATTTCATCAGCGGAAAAATGTTCATTCCAAAAATCTCCCGGAACCCCATTAGTCATCCGGAATCTATAATAAACGTCCAAACCTCGGTTGCTTCGACAGTTTGAAATGGCAATGTACCACCATCTGAAAAATAATAATTATGAAACATTTTTTCCTGAATATTCAAAACTCTCCCTACCTCTGCCTGGAGCTGGTGAATGTTCCGTGGTTGGTGCAGCTTATGATTATCTTCGAATCATACTTTGCTGCGCGTCTTATTCGAGTCACATTGCCCTCATCCTCAGTCGAGCCATCGAAAAGTTGTTCCACGTACACCTTGTAGTCGGTACTATTTTCCAGACTATTGAACTCCACACTCTGGACCGGGTTCAGCACCATCGGTTCAAAGGTACTGTTCTCCACCGTAGATAGGTCAATTTCAGTAACGTTCCAGTCGAGTCCCTCACTCGTGCCCTCGCTCACGTCCGGTGTGCTTGGTTTCAAAAACTGATCGTACGTAAAAGTGTCATCCTCGTTCGAGGGAGTACGTCCCACTGTCGAGTCCGGGGTGGATTTCTTCGGCATTCCACCATTGTCTCGTGAATTTTGCGTTAGAGTGGTGCAACCAGAGTTGGAATAAGCTCTCGGTGTTAAATGTACGATTTGATTGTCTGCCGCGCTCAAAACGGATAACCTTTCGGAACATGTCTGTAATTGAGAAAGTATTCATTGGTTTCTTGATTATGCAAATCTCGTGGTTACCTTATCTGTTTTGTACACTGCGGGCCATTGCGTTTTTTCGTCATAGTAGAGTAATAACTTAAGCTCGCCGTAACGTTTTTCGTACTCAATCTCATACTGGTACCGTCCATGGTTCGATAGAAAGCAGAATCTTGCCAGAAATGCCCAATCCTACAAAGAGAAAGAAGTAGGCCATTGTTTTTTCGGTCGTTACTAAGCGAACACTTTTTCCAGATTGCCTACCGCAGTGGTTTTCAAGTGTCCTTCGACATATTTTGCTTCTCCGTTGCGAACTAAGCACAGTATCCCTATCCAAATAAGTATGTTCATATTTTTGACATAATTATTAAAGCAAATCTAAGGAATTTTTATGATAATGAAATAGTTTCCCGAACTCCGTACTAACAACACACCAACTGAGGTGTGATTTGTTTGTATGTTTCGGCGAAACGGTTGTTAGGGGCCCGTTGCATTATTTATCCTTGTATTCGGAAAACATTGTGGCACTGACCGTGGGAAATGGGGTGAACGAGGCAGAGTATGACTATAATACTACAAGATAAAAATAAATTTGGCGGTAAATTTCATAGTTTTATTGGGAAATAAATTTTCATAGAATAAATATAACTTCACTTCACTTTCTTGATATTCTTGCTGATGATCTCTAGTTCCAACTCGGCCAAAGCCTGCTGAATGTCCTTTACGCGAGCCTCCACCGATTTATCGCACGTTGTTTTCACCTTCTTGCTCTTGTGGTCGACCTTCTTCAAGGATTGCAACGTGTGCTCGAAATGCTTTTCCATGTTACAATTATCACAAACCGATGTGCGGCAGTTAGTGCAGAAAAACTGTAGCTTTTCGTAGTGATACTCGCAGCACACCGTGTCCTCCGGGATGGGAGAAAAGCGGGGTAGATTCCGGGTCAGTTTTCCCATTTTTGTTTGTTTGTTGGAAATTAAGTAAGTTTGATAAGTTTACTGATCTGATAGTGTTTCACAAGTGACTGCTATTGAGATGAAACGGGAGATTTTGTTCTCCCGTAGGTACTAAGTGAAACTTGTACCGGTGTCGAATCGTGTGCACCAAAGAATCACATGTTTCATACCTTAAGAAATTCAATTGGATGTTATTACCTGATATCAACCGTTGGCTGTGGCACGGGTAGATTGAGTGTTTTTCTGTTCATACCGAGAAAAATAACAGGAAATACGAGGCTAGCATTCAAATTCAAATAATTGGGTACAGGTGCAGGTGGTGTGCTTTTGGTTGGCTTCTAGTAGGCTGTGCTTTTCAGTGAACAAGACAGTTTTTTCTCCGCTATAGTTGACAATTTTGTAAAGTTCAGAAATTATCGTGTATTTGACCGGAATTAATGAAAGTGTACTAAAATGCACCTGAATGGGTTTTGCGCACCGATGTGTAAACATTCTGTGCATTCATAGTCGATTTTTGAAGAAGTTTCAGTTTCAGTAGAGTGTGGTGTGAAAAAGTATGTTTATAATAAAAAGTAGATCAGTACAATGAAGATGTGTACTGATAAGTCCGTTAGAATACATATCAATACTTTCTCTTCGCATCTTTGGTTCCAGAAATTTGGCTACTAGGATCTTATGATGATGGGAAGATATTTTCAATTTCATAACATTATAATTTAATGATCGTGCTTTGCGCAATAAAGACATAATTAGTCATGTAACTTAATTTTCATCTATAGATTGAATCGATTTTGTCACGAGTGAATGAGATTAATTACTTATCAGCACCGATTATTTTTAAAGTGTTTTTTTTATTAGGTTCTCGCCGAGTGATCTCACAAACACTAGCGTGCTGCTTTACGCGTATAGGATCGATTTGTTTATTGTTTTCAACTACGAGATCAACTGTCAAAATGTTAAGGTTGACAACGGTTTGTTTTGTATTTTCAACCAGCAAAACGATTGTATTAGTGAAACTGCTTACTAATACTAACGGCGGCAGAGAAGTCTATTAGGCTACGTAACCTTGAACGCACGCACACTACAGCGCCATTTAAAACAAAGGAGTGCAAGTAAGAAGGAAAATCTTTTGGAGGAAAACAAACCTTAACTCCTCTGCATGTGCTAAAAAGGGATAGGTGATTAAACGTCAAAAAGCCTAATTGGCGATCATTGATTATGTTAATCTGATGATCGTAGTGTGCGGGGGCGATGCGAGACGAGAAAATTTTCTCTCGTCATTTTTGCGTTTTGATTTTATTTTTTATTTGAAATTTTTACTATCAATCGTTTCTATTAAATCTCGCATGTTAAGTTTTTCGACAATGTTTCGAAGTAAAGGCCAGTATCGACCTAAAAAATAAAGAGGTTACGGAATTTTGTTCAATATTACCAAGCGGAATTTTTACAATTAATCTGTATGGAACGAAATGTCACCTTCACTTACGGAATAATCGAGCGGAACATTTTTCCGAAAGTAAAAGTGACAGCTCCCATAAGTTTGCGTGGAAACCTTACAAATTTCATTTTTATTTTTCGTTCTTTTTCAGGTGGATACTGCAGCTGAAATTTCTTTTCGAATTTTTACTTTTCCGTTTCAGTAAACGGAATTAAACATGGGTTTGGGATAGAAATTTTTTTTTTTCAAACACGATACCGACCTTAGTTATCAACTGGACTTAATTTTGTGCTACTAGTCGGATTATGAAGAAAGTGTGTGGAATAAACGTTACCAATGCGGTCTTCAGCTGGTGGTTATGGATATTGCTTGATGCTTGTTGCCTGATCGTGCTTTTTGGATCGGATACGGGATCAAATGGAAGTTAACTAAGTATTTTGAAGATTTTTGTTATAAGAAAATTTCTAGCTCCGAAACGGATATTTTGCAGTGGAGGAAATCCCTTTAAACGCACATGCATTTTTTGACCGTTTGGATCAATTTAAAGCTCTTTGCAAACCATGAATATGTGTATGCGTGCTTGCATGTGTGTGGGGGCGTGTATGTGTGCATGTGTGTGAGATATATTGAGAGTGTGGCTGTGTGTGTGAATGTATGTTAGCGCATGACTCTTTGGCGGCGCGTCCTTCTTATCTTTTCAGAAAGCTAGTAATGGCGGTATAACCATGAAAAAATAGGACAAGAGTTAGTGCTCATGTCCTAACCGACAGACAAGCAATAATAATTAAAAGTAATTTTGAATTGTTTTCTTTCCTCGTGGTTATGATAATGCAAGACTGTCTACAATTGCAGCAGGATCAGCAGACATGCAGACATTGCAAATATCGTTTTATATTATAACATCTTTTAACAATATTTGTAATGCTATTTTCAGCTTCGCTTTTGCATCGTTGTAAGTTTTGGTCCACCTAAGTCACGTTATGTATTCGAAAAGATAGGAAGGTTTTTTACGTTTTTTAAGAGAGGACTATATACGACAAATTCTCAAAAATAATCTCTCAAAAATAATCAAGTCAAAAATTTATGATTCTACAGTTTCTATTTACAGACATAAAAAATCATTACAAATTTATTACGCATTATTGTTTGCTTCAATTTTCTTTGCTTTTATCCTAGGCTGCCAGGTGGTTAACTTTATTTCATTATATCACTTTCGAATTTTCAACATTTTAGAGTTTCAATCGTGTAACATCGCCGCGGAAGAGGCAAATAGATGCATTTCATCTGTGGTAGGCTTTTGAAAATTACAGAATCTGTGGTAGGCTTTGGCACTTATAACTGAATGTATTTTTCATTTCTGGTTCTCCAATGAACTTTTTACCAATTCTGAGTTGATCTAATTATGCAACGTTGTTGCTATTTGGCTAGTGTTTGATTTTACAGTTCAATCTTTGTCATTGTTTCATCATAACTCACAGTATCAATATATTTGGTAATACCGTTTTATTGATTTTACTTCATAGATGATTTAAACATTACTTATTGTTTTTTTTCCAATTTGTCTCTAACTCCCTTCCAATAAATCTTCCCCTTCCTTATTTGGTAGCTAGTAGGTGAGCAAAAAAAATAGCGGATTGCTGTTATAAAATCTGCATCAAGTAGCAAATAGTGATAATGGTGATAATGGGTAAATTAAAAAGTATAAATGATAGTTTTGTAAAATTTCAATAGAATTAACAAACTTTTTCAGAATACCTCAATTCAAGATTTTGATGGAATGCTGCTATCGCTGAAAACGAACGAAAATGTGCTCAAGCTCAAACCAAAGAACTCTACACTTTAACTCGTTACAACATTTTTTGCATTTCAGGATCAACTGAATGGAGATCATATATAATAGATACGAGTGGTTGCAGTATTTTTCATTTACATAAATACATACACTATTATTTAAATATTTCAAGGGAATGGGAGGGACCATCAGGGCACCCGATTGAAGCACTCTGGATGGGGAGAGTGGCAATTCCAACTCCCCATTGCTAACAGTTCGTGAATAGAGGGCGGGTTCTTCTCCCCGCCGATTGGGTCATCCTCATGTTAGATGGCTTGCTCTTTTGACCAATTGTTCAATCTTGTTGTTGGAAGGAAATTATCTATATCCCTGTGGAAACGTATAAGTGATGTTGCTTATCGATCCACCCAACCCCTTTTTGGCCCTTTATACAATGGCATGATTAGGATAATCAGTGGTTATTAAAGCTTGATTATGTCTAACAGCGAGGAGAGCCCATTGCTGTCGGACTTGTTTTGGACTTAAACATATCATACATCATACATACGTTTTTTTTAATGCATATTGAAAGATAAAAACAAACAGTTTATATTTTTTACCATTGACAGTTTATTTATTCAAATATTATATCTATACTACACCTATTGGGACGTTTATATGTAAACATACTTCAATGCATCGTCTTTCTAGTATTGTATATTACAACTGAATTTGCAACGAAAATAAAAATTACCATCAATATTATACAGTAAGACCGGTGGCAGGCCGAAACTATCGACAGGTTCTATTTCATCAATTGGTAGCCATTCAATTGCTGCGAATGATTCTCATAGGTTCCAATTTTCCACAATCGAGTAAAATATTTTTGGATGTTTGGTATACATATTTGCTATCATAGCTGAACATAGGAATATATTACCCTGTCTTAAATTGGTTCCTTATTTGAACACATAATTTCAAACCCTTAATCAATATTAAGTGGTTGAATAAGCATTCCATAGTCGTTTTTCAAATGCAAGTTAAATAAATTGATCTTTCCTTCTACTGAAATTAAAAAAAATAATTTCGCAGTTCATATAAAAACTGCCATGAAGCTTTCACATACAACGTGTAACACATATTTTTGAGAATACTGGTTGAACCCTTTATGTTTTACTTCGTTTTTAAAACACATAATTTATTCCACAGGTCCAGATGCTCGATTTATATTTGGATAATGAACCATAAAAGCTTATGATCTTTTTTGAAAAGATTGCGATTCAAATTGTGTTGATGATTGATAGAATAATGAACCATAAAATTGTATATTAAAGTAACGCAATGTTGTCGCAGCAGTCCAAGAAATCTGACAAGCTCTTTTTCACTACCCGTTCTTATATTTCCAGACATTTTACTCTTTTCAGAGAGCGAGTAATGGCGCTATAATCATAAGCCCTATGGAATAAGCTAGGACTATAGTTAGTGCTTAAGTCCTAACCGTTTGAAAAGAAATGGAGCATCACTTAGCCTTCGTAGACCAGATGCTCCCAACGACCATTTTTGAATAAATTTTTGTTCTGTACACGAAACAGGACATTCTGTTCAACTATTCTTTCCGACTATTCATTTCCTTTTTCCTTTGATATCTATTGAAGGCTACGTTAACCAAGATCAGCTTCCGTTTGCACGGGTAAACTGATCTTGGTTAACACTACCACAACAAGGTTTTCTTTTGTAGTTGTGAGGAATCTATAGAAAACATAATATCTGCGGATGAAAAATAACATCCGGTTGCAAATTAGCAATGCTGAAGTTTGTTTTTTTTTTCTTAAAATTTGATAAATCACATTGGTTTGATGAACTCAAAATATCGAAAATAATTAAAAACCTAGATGACCAGTGTTCATAGACACATTGAAAAACTGTTTTCGGGAAAAAGGGCTAGGGCCGGGCTAACCCGCACTTCCCTTACAATATTTTTTTTTTAATTATTTATGTGAATAAAAAAAGTGGAAAATAGGGCTAGCATGTCTGTTAGCGCAAACCCTAGCAGTAACGCATTGAGTGTGTTTTGATCTCTGTCGATTATCCATGATCGATACAATAATTGCTCAATCCTTATCACCAGGCTTCACTTAGTGAGAGGAGAGAATATCCAAAATAGGCCTTTTCATTCGTGTTTAACGAAACAGATTAGATCTCAGTTGTAATAAACATATTAAACTACACACGTCGGTCCTACTATCAACAATCAATATGTAACTAGCGATTTAAAATTGGTTCACTGTTGTAGAACCCCTTGGTCCGAGTTACACCTTGAAGCCAGCACCTTGTTATACATATTTGCGCCTTTGTTTTGATTTGCTGTGTTATTTTGACAAAGTATTTGAGAGTGTGTTCATGTGAGTTCATTATAAGGGGTTCATTATTGAGCTTGGGACCGAGCTTGGGACGATGTTCTAGTACTGACTGAGCCAAGAAAAAATCGTTTTTGTATGGGACCTACTGGTCTTAGAGTTAGTCTATGCTACTATTGCGCAATAGCAAACCGAGTGAATATTAAAACAGTTTTCGAAAGGAATAAAAAGTTTGTTCTTACTTCCAACCTTCGTCGCGTTTTTCGATGGATTTACTAACGAAAGTTTGCCTAAGTACCCGCGGAGACAATGTCTTTGTTTTTTTCCCCTTATTTACTTGACATTCAGCCTGAGGCTAACTCAGGGGATAGATGGTCGAGAAGAAAATGTGAATATTTTTCGACTTAGAAAGCACCAGCTCATCGGTCCCAAGCTAAATGAATTCACCATCAAAACATAACATATATTCAGTCAGAATAATACCAACAATCAATATGTAACTAGCGATTTAAAATTTGTTCACTGTTGTAGAACCCCTAGGTCCGAAGTTCACCTTGCAGTCTGCATCTTGCAATAATTCTTGCGCTTTTCGGTACCTTTCGGTACTAATATCTTTGTTGTTGTTTTGCTTCGCTATGTTACTTTGACACAACATTTGAGGGTGTGTTGGTGTGAGCTACGTTATTAGGGGCGAAACAATAAGCTTGGGACCGAGCTTTAGACCGATGTGCTAGTACTTCCTGAGTCATAAAATAAATTTATTTTCTTCAGGACTATCAACCCGCTGATAAAACAGCGAGTCAAAAACAAATCCTCTGGCACCGAAAAGCGCAAGAATGTATGGCAAGGTGCAACTTTCAAGGTGTACTTCAGACAACTCTACAGTTCTACAGGGGTTCTACAACAGTGATCTAAATTTCAAATTGCTAGTAGGCTAGCATCAAATTGATTGTTGTTATTTAGGACGAACCGATGTGCTGGTACTTCCAGAGCCAAAAACTATATCATTTTTCTTCTTTACTATCCAACCGCTGAGAAAAGAGTACTCTATGGTATATTTTGAACCTAAAGCAAATTTCAATCGTTAGTTTCTTATTGATTGTTGGCTAACTCATCGCGCAACTATTATCTAAACAAAAATGATTACCTAACAATATTATCCGGTTACTATTCTGCTAACAAATCAAAGTAAACAGTTCACACTATCCAGGATTCATAAATAGATTACTAGCACAGAGAACAGACATCCAAGCTAGAGTGCCCACAGTGTGTAAATTTTTGTAACAGCCTTTTTAAAAATTCAGCTCGTTTCCGTTAGTTTTGGTGAATCGTATGTTGATGGCGCCACTTGCCCACCTTGAAATTTGATGGCCTGTCAATTTTAGTTTGGTGAAACCTAGACTAGGCGGCGTTTTTTTTCCAACGGTTTGCTTTTAAAAATTAACACAGTAAATTGGGGAAAAAATGTTCGAGTCTGGATGTCTGTTCTCTGTGTTACTAGGTAGCCAAAATGCAACGATTCTTTATATGTTATATTAAAACTATAAATCGTTCTATAAATCTAGATAAAATAGTCAAAAGGTTGAAAGTAACATTAGTAAACAATGACTTCTAGCGTATTTTTCTGGGATCTGCTTGCTCCCACAAACAAAATCGTACCAGAAACAGACACAGGGAGTTATTATCTTCCCATCGGAAGTAGATATAGATGTTAGCTACTTGGTATTTCTAGGAAATTTACGTTTTAAGTCATTGTTTACAAATGTTACTTTCGACCTTTTGACGATTTTGTCTAGAAATAGACTTTTCAATTTTAATATTAAGTGAACTCATAACTTTCATACCCAATAAAGATTGGATATTGCATAACAGTTTGTTCAATCAAATACAAGCTTCTTTGGTTAATATTTGGCTTATTTAACTATAAATCAACTCGAATTGTTTCCCAAAAAAATTCCAAAAAATGATCATAAAATTGATGACGTTTGATAACAAATACTTCTATGTCCTCAACTAAGGATTATTAGAACATAACAAAATATTTATTTCGTTCATCCATACATCCATTTCCTAAGTAACAAAAAAGAGTAACGTCTTTTTTCACACAGCAAAATACAATCATTGTGCAATCAATAATATAAGTCTAAATCATTCTTCACGGTAGAAATATGCGAATTGAAAACACCCGATTAGAAGTTATTGACCGGTAACTTTGATCAAACTAAGCTAGTACAATTTTAAATCTGCCTAAACACTTCCAACAGCTCCTTCCAATTAGAATACGCATGGGAATTCTCATTATAATGTGGTTCACATAGAGTAAAATGGGGGGGGACTCATAACAGTTGAAGAAAAATACCTTTTGCGTCAGAATCTATCATGATCGGGTGTTTTATTTCCTGTTTTATTATCAAAAAATATTCACCATTTTTACACCGCCCCAACCGAAATGAAATCAAAACCACATCCAATAGATGCACCATAGTCATTTTATGCATGTGGTGCTGTCAAGCATAATGTTTACCAAAATAATCTCTTCACAAACACACACACACACATGCACGAGCAAAGACCCCACTTTATGCTGCGGCTGCCATGTCTGATGTATGTTTCGACAGCCTTGGGATGAAACACAAACACCACCAAACACGGATGAATCGAACGAACCCTCCTTATTCTACACATTCATGTTTCGTAGAACAATTTTGACTGCGAAAAAGAGTGTACATGTTGTGTTTTGGGAGTGTTTTCTTCGAAGAATGATTTTTCACTTTTCCACCAACGATAGGGTCCCAAAATATGTCCCCAAGTGTGAATCAACTGTGACGAGTTTAGGTTTGAGTGGAATTTGTTCGGAAAACTACGCGCAAGAATGAAATTCGAGTGAGGAAAATTTTGTGGTCTGGAGAACTGTTTAGTCGCATAGGAAAAGTTTCCTTCATTTTTTTTTTCTCGCTTCGGACATGGTGTGTTGAGGAGAGTGGTGTGAGGAAATGCGCGGTAGGGGCAATTGTGATGGAAAAAGGGCAAATGTTGTTCAGCAGCAGCAGAAGCATATTGTTGGGGTGTCTTTTACCAAGATAGTTTTTCCCATCGCTGTGTTTAATTTCTAAATTCAGTTTTCGTATGGCTAGAGTGGAGAGAGTGCGGAAAAAAGAAAAGAAAAATGTTTGAAAAGCAGCACGAAGTCTCCATTGATGAGAGCCCACTTTTTGGCAGCCCGTCCAATGTTGGATTTTCCGATGTGTCTCTGCTGTGAATCCTTCCTTGAACCCCTTTTCCCAGTGTGTGATATGTGTGACTATTTTCCGGGTGTTTCAATCGATCAGATTCTTCACATTTTTGGCTGATGATGGAAAGTGTTTAATCGACAAAAAATAATGAAAAGTAGTTCTCCCTAAATTGGAACCGAATAAAAGCTGCTTTGTGAAAAGAAGAAAATCCACCACAAAGAAGAAAAGCAAAATCCCTTTCACGCCCACGCGTTTGAGAAAAAGCGAAGAAAAGGTTTACAAAAAAAAATCGTGTATCCTACATATCTCAAGTGCAAACAAATCGTAGTGGAAAGAAAAATAAAGTAAGAAAAATCACACAGTTGTACAGCAATCTACATCTCGCGGAAAATACAAAAAAAAAATAACACATTCAAGGAAACGCCGGAGCAGTACAATAGAAAATAGTACAACAAAAACAACAACAACAACTGCAGGAAAATATGGATCAATGTTCAAGCCTTCTGGTGTCTGCCCTGTTCAGCACGATTATCCTCGGTGGTTTATATAATCCAGTTGAAGGTAACGAAATCATTCCGTATTTTACATCAAAATTTAAAGCCCGACAAGTATTTTCGATTTTTGCGAGTGGGGATGATTTGGCGAGGTTCATTTCCGCTTCGCCAAATTTTCCGCCGATTGTCTCCACTGCCAAAAAAGGGGACGAGCAAAAGCAAGTGAGATGAAACACGGCGGCACCCGCAGTAGCACCGCTACTGGTACTGTTGTCGTTCGCATAAGTAGTGGATACACAGCCTCAACCGGAGTGCCAAAAATCGATATTTTATCGGTGTGCTTTGAAAATGTATGACAAAACAAAAAAAAAAGATACAAAAATGAAAGAGATGTGAAATAAGGCGGAAAACAGCGGTTGGAGGGTTTGTTTTTTGAGTGAAACAATTTCCGACTGAGGCAGAGGATGAGGCAAGATTCAATGAAAGGACGTGAACGTTTTCTCCGCAATATCTGATGGTTTGTTTAATGAATCACGAAGACGATTAATTTTCGCTACTCGCCTGGCAGCATTTGGAAATTTATCTCTTGGAAACGGTTTTGGCTTTATCGGGTGTTGATGCTTAATGCTTGTTCTCTTGTATATTTGACTCTTATTTACACATTTGACATTTGAAGACATTAGGAAATTCCCATTAATAAAATTCTATTCAAATAGGTTCCGGTTAAACTTGCCAAAAACGCAACGAGACTTTTCAAACATGCATTTCAATTTCTGGTAGTTTCAATAATTAGAAAACAAGCAGAACTAGCAAGAACCTTCAAGGACCCAGTATCTGTCTTTGAATATGCTTTAAAAATCATAAGAGCACTTACAGATCTTTCAAATATTTTTTGAACTTTCGACAATATCATGAGAAGTTTTACAAACTCACATTGCACTGGAAACCATTTGTACCTGACCAAACAATTAATTTTAATAACCTTAAAAGATTAAACTTTCGTTGAACGTTTTTTAGAAGCTTCTTACATCCCTTTCAATTAAACATTTTGCATTTCTGTCGCAGTATCTATCGATTTCTCACTCTGAAATTTTCATCACAAAGTTTTTTTTTTCGGTAGATGATTCCAAGCTTCTTGCGGTCTTCTAAACATGATAGGTTCTGGGACCATTATTTTTAACGATGAATTTCTTAATGCTTACGTTATTTTGATCAAATCAAAATGTTTCACCCACTGAAGGATTTCTACGAATACGCGTATTATTTATTTTACTTTAGTTTAATGCCTTTTCAGCTCTCATTTATCAATATCTCTGGAAGATCTTTGCATGAAGTATTTGGAACAGGTTGTTATTGTATCGAAGATTTTCGATAATCTTAGAAGCGCTCTGGACCATTTTAATCCCGATATTTTTCGCATGGCTTACTTTGCCTTACCAATTTGTAGTCTGCCAAGCCCAGAGTTCAAATATATCGTTAATGATTTTAAATCAATTATACTTTAGTGAGAATGGCTCGTTCTTTAAAAAAGTGTAATTATGACACATCCTTTTAATATATTTGTCATCCAGGCAAGTGGTTCCAGTGAATTATTTGTAGGATTGTACGTCATTTCCCGGAGGTTCATTTAGCGGAAAACACCATTTCCCGGAAAACACAATGTTTTTGAAGTGAGATTTTTTTAATATACTGAAGCCATAAATACAGTTACCGCCAGAAAAAAGTGCCCACCTACCCCAGTTTCTCCTTTTTGTGCAGCAAACTGTAAAAGAAGTGAAAGATTCTAAGTTTTGTTGTTTTGATGGCATATTTATTATGTTCTTTTCTTGTCTGATACATAAAATAACACTTGTCCTGCAAATTAATTTTTTTTTCTTCAAGAAATCCTGGTAGAACCAGTACTCAACAGACTCAGTAGTTGATGTGTCCTCCCTTGGCCTTCAACAGTTTTTGCAAACGTTTCGGCATACTCTCCACCGGATTCTTCAAGTGTTGTGGATCCTCCCAGGCGTTCTCAAGAGCTTGAAAATAGTTATGTTTGTTGGTAACTCCTGTCTTATCAACTCGTGATTTCAAGATGGCCCACAGATTCCCTATTGTGCTCATATCTGGACTCTGTGGGGGCCATTCCATAGGTTTAATGCGGCAGGAACGCAAGAATGCCTTTGACTTCTTCGCGGTATGTTTTGGGTCATTATCTTGCTGGAACACAAATTTGTTTTCCAGCCCAGTTTTAACCAACGAAACCTCCAAATTCTCACGCAATATGTCGATGTAGGAATCTGCTGTCATAATACCATCGATTTTTACCAAAGCACCAACACCTGCCCAATAAAAACACCCCCACACCATCACGTTCCCTCCACCACGCTTAACTGTGCCCTGGATATGTCGATCATGAAGCGCCTCTCCAGGTCTACGCCATACACGAGCTCGTTTTTTGCTGTTGAACAACTCGAATTTGGACTAATCAGTCCAACAGTCTTCCGATATTCTAAAGGTTTATCAGCATGTTCCCGAGCAAATTTGAGTCGTTTCGCTTTGTTGACTTTGCTAATAAAAGGCAACTTCTTACAAAACCTGCTCTTCATACCGTGTTCAGCGATCCTTCTGCGTAGAGTACTGCCAGAGATCGGTTGTTGAATCATTTCCTTGATCTCCCTGAGGGTAACCTTCGGATTTTTCTTAATTTCTCGAATGATTCTCGCATCTGCTCGGGAATCTGTTCTACGTTTCCTTCCCCTTCCTGGGCGATCAGCTACTGAACCATAGGTTTTGTCCTTTGCAAAAAGTTTGGTAACCGCTGCTTTGCTGTATCCTTACTTTTCACCAATCTTGCGATGCGATTAACCTTTCTCGATGTCACGAATAACACATTTTCGGATCTGCAAGGGAATAGTTTTGCTTGCCACCGTATTATCCATGGTTATTTAGATAACTCGCACTGAATCTTTCTGACCGACAACTGAAATCCGTAAGAAGGTCAACAAACACTTGGAAACGTCAAAACAATTGAATACGAGGGGCGTTTGGATGTAACAATTACATACACATAATATATTTTGAATTGGGCACTTTATTATGACACACAAAATTTACACCACGTATGGTTCAAAACATAATTTTGCAAAAATACACATGCATCTTTAAAATAATAATATTATCATGCTTAGTAAAATATATGAATACGATATAATGAGTTTTTCAATAAATTCAGAGATGAAGCGTGTTCATGAGAAACGTGGGCACTTTATTTTGGCGGTGACTGAATATCGGACCACATATATCTTGAACTTTAAAAAGTGATGATGTTGTTTTTGAGAAGGAAATAATTTCTCATCACCATGAGGCTCTAGGAGTAGACAGCATTTTTTTTGCTAGAACAAAGTTGTGAAGAGAAAGTATTGATAGTTCCGTTAGCTCACGGCAGGCTGTGAAAATTGAATAGAAGTAGTTTGAAATTGAGCGGAGGGCATTGTGAGGTAGTATTCCGAAACAGGAGACACAGACTTTTGCCAAGCATCCCCATGCGGGGTAGGTCAAGGCGTGATAGAATACACCACCTTGACTGGCAAAAATATGTGCACTTGATCGTGCTCATATACTACCGATAGCTTTTTTAATAGTTCTAACGAACTGTCTACTTGTACTCCCAAATCCCCTACATGGGAGAGAAACTATTCCCGCTCCTCAAGGTGGTGTATTCGATCACGCCTTGACCTACCCCGCATGGGGATGCTTGGCAACAGTCTGTGTCTCCTGTTTCGAAATACTACCTCACAATGCCCTCCGCTCAATTTCAAACTACTTCTATTCAATTTTCACAGCCTGCCGTGAGCTAACGGAACTATCAATACTTTCTCTTCACAACTTTGTTCTAGCAAAAAAATGCTGTCTACTTCTAGAGCCTCATGGTGATGAGAAATTATTTCCTTCTCAAAAACAACATCATCACAGATCGTTACCTCGCGTATGGGAGAATACAAGGAAAGAACAATATCAAGTGTTTAAAAAGTGGATCGTCACTATAGCCATTCTCGCGATACATTTTAGTCATTTCATTTAAAATATTCTTAAACATTATAACCGAGATGCCAATAGACCACGTGACTGATTCGGTGTAACTAAACAAACGCTATAATCCTGACCATAAATAAAAGAAAAGAGACAAAAATGTACTGCAGGAACAAAGTGTGTGAACGAAAAGCAAATAGTACACTGTTTGTATAATGAGCAAATATTTGCCTGAGGTGGATAGGCCAGTGTGTTTGAAAGAACTGTGCATGTTTAAATGAAGGATGAATCTCCTATAAATGGTTTTCTCAAATATTTTTTTGTACTTTAGATATGAAAAAATAGAAAATACCTTTCATAGGAGATTTACCTTTCTTTCAAACATGAGCTGTTCTTTCAAATATTTTGATGTAAAGAAAAAAAAAGAAATGCTGAATATCACGGGCCTGTTGGTAACTTTTGCAGAATATATAGGAAATAAATAGATTAAACAAATATCATGATTATTATGTTTACAATATAGCACATAGTTATTACCATGAGGTTGTATTTATAAAATGAAATTAGGTTCTGTATAAATTTATAGAAAAATCTTTTTTTTTTTATTAAGTTTTCCGGGATTTGAACTTTCCGGGAAATGAATTTCCGGGAAATGAACTTCCGGGAAATGACGTAAAATCATGGAATGATTTCTACCAAATGTTTCTAGATTTCGATTTTATTTGATTTCGAATGTACAGTGTTATGAACAAGTCTTACAAATCCTATCAAATCCTAATTCTCTTTCATGATATTCACTGCTAGATCTATTCACCGAATCAAATCATCAACGGATTGCTAATGAATATGGGTATTGGCTTTGTTAGTTTATTTATTGGAGCCTAGATGGTTTGAGCTGTTTAGTGGAATACCTGTAACTAGAAATGAGAAGAAAAAATAGTATTTTCCATTTAATTCCAACTACCTTTGCTTATCTTGACAGATACGCGTATTTCGTCTACAATGTGCAGACTTCTTCAGTGTCTCGTACTAATAAGTCGAGTTATTAGTACGAGACACTGAAGAAGTCTGCACATTGTAGACGAAATACGCGTATCTGTCAAGATAAGCAAAGGTAGTTGGAATTAAATGGAAAATACTAATTTTTCTTCTTATTTCTAGTTACAGGTATTCCACTAAACAGCTCAAACCCTCTAAGATTCACTCCTTGTTCCATTTTTTTTGGATCATGTTTGCTTGTGATGCATGTTTAATGACAGGAACAAACATGGCAAATTAACGAAGCCGCGCCCATGTTTATTATTTGTGAGTGGGTAGACTGCGACTCGCTGAGATTGAGTAAGAATATTTATCCTACAGTACAAAGAATAAGTAAATAGAACTGAAACACTAAATAGAAATGTTTTTTAATGTGGTTAAGCTTTGAAAACACTCTTTTACTTCGCGAAAATTTCAGTATCTGTAGAAGAAACCAAAATGAATCAAACTGCCAACAAAGATATAAAATTTATTTTGGTTGCATTCTCTTTTGCGATGCTCAGTCAGTCAGCTTACAAATTTTTATTCACACGTGAATGTTTGTTTTTATTAATCGTTACACAGAAAAAAAAAATGCGTTCCCAAAAATGAAAACGGACCGTGAACTAGTACAACTAGTTCACGTTTTCAGGATTTTTAAACTTTATTTAGTACATGATTACGTGATTCAGTTCACGGTGTATTTTTGCTTGTTCTCAAATCATGACTTAAGTTCACGGATCTGGACACGAATTTTTTGTCCGTGTATAAAATGTATTAAAAATTGTTACTTCAATATACCCGCTATTCTGTGTCATTGAAACTCTCTTTCATACTATTCACTGCTAGATCTATACACCGAATCAAATCATCAACGGATCGCTTATGAATATTGGTATTGGCTTTATTAATTCATTTATTAAACATATTTTCAACATCTATCAGAATAAATAGATGATTACCAATCGACAATTACAATTCAGTATAATTATAGTTTAAGAACTACTCATGAAGTGATATATATGATTGAAGATTATTATTTTCCTCTTGTATAAAAATGTACACAATCATATGAATACGTATACTCATAAATACAATACCAGTATTCTAATACTGGGGAATAGAAGGGACCATCAGGGCACCCGATTGAGTCAGACTGGATAAAGAGAACCAACGCTGGTAGATCACCTTTTCGTGGTGCGCCTTTTCCTTTCCTGCATACGGAAAGTGGTTTTTAATGTCAACTCAAGTCACATAGAAAGGAGAGCCCGTTGCTGTCGGATTTAATTTAGTTTACTTAGTCCATATCATCATATGAGACACGACACAAATCATTTTTGTATAATGATTCGTATAATGATCGTATAATGATGTCCGCCAGTCTGTTGAAGTGGCGGACATAGTCCGTGCTTCGACCTACGCCGCAGTGGGATGTTAGGCAAAAATGTCGTTGGTTCGAGTACCACTGTACACATGCCCTTTTCGCTCAATTTTCCTAAAAACATCTGTTAGATTTCCAATCCTGCCGCACACTAGCGGAACTATCAAAACTTTCTCTTCATATCTTTCATTCTAGCCAAAAACATTGTTGTTCACTCTTGGTGCCTCATGGTGATGAGCGAACATCTCCTTCTACATATGAATTATTATTATGAAAAAAAAAAATGTGTTTTACCCATGTTCGCAACCACCGATTTCAGTTTTGAGACCACATCAGGAAGCTTGGAAAAAAATATTTTAGATAACCAGTACTGTTTTATTTCAATCTGTACTAAATAATCTCTGGAAGGTTTTTTCATGGTGTTGTTATTATTGGAAGAGAACCTAGAGAGCAGAGAATCTCTCATTGCTAGATTTGCCCTTTTGAGAAAAAGTTCCTATAATTCTCTTCTGTAAGTTTCGAGGTCTGGATATGGCAAGCAATTAACGCAATAACAACGTGATAATTTATACTTTATTCAGAGCACGTGTTGTGTAATTTTTTTATTAATGCATTTATAGAGGTACTCTATTTTATACTTTACACAAAAAAATCGTATACCTTGCAGACGGTCATCATTACAAAATTCAATAAAGTAATTTGACGCTTTATTCGTTTATGCTCTGCTACAGTGATTACTTGTCCAGAATATGAATATAGACGAAAGATACATTTTCAGCCTAACTTTAACATTTTTAAGCAATGTTGTCTTCTGACAAATTTTTCCTAATATTTAGGCACTCGTTCTGATATTAATAAACATTAGGGTAGTATTTGGTTATATAGAAATAAAAAATCTGACTCTTTTATAAACAGGATTTAATATAAACCAAAAAACGTCGTTCATAAACGGAACGCGAGAGTTGGTGAAAGCGTGCTATTTTGGCAATCTTCTCCTTCTGTCGATTGAATAGGTTTGTTTCTCGTGGTTTCGAAAATTAATTTCCAGAATGTGGTTTGATTCGGACAAATCAACTTCTTTTACGAGCGTATTAGTAGAACGATTGTAATTGGAAAACTTGGAAAATTTAAATTAACACTTCTCTTGATTACCTTTCAAAAACCAAAATAAAAAACTGAAACACTTTTTTTAGTTCTAGTTCTCTAATTACTAAAAATACACTAATTCGGTTATTTGAGAAGCTATAGGAAACATTTTTAGACAAAGTAACTAAGAATTATCTAGCCTTCATTTTTTATTGATAAATGTTTATTTCTATTTCAGCAAATAAAATAGTTAGATTTTTATATTGATAAGAAAGCAAGAATCACCCTAATATGTGTAAGCAAAAAATTGAAACAGTTTTTCAAACTATCACTAGTAAACGCGAACAATCTTTTGTATTCTAGAAGGAAAAACTTCTCTTTTGGTAGACAGGTCTATTTTGTTTACGATTTATAGATTTCTTCATATAAGATTTAAAAATTAATAAAAACTTAAGTAACACAGTTTTAAACTACATCTTAAAGAAACACATGGGTAAGTTTTACTTAAGCTTTTAGTTACCTGTTGGAACATTTTACCCTCCCCTCGGATATGTGATCTGGACGCGATGGAAGGGCCTACGCCATCAGCATTGAGATGGTAAAGACATATCCTGACGTGGTAGTATCACATCTTGAATATTTTGATTTAATGCCGCGTCACATATCTAGCATTGATGCACTAATTTTACGGATGTGATCCAACGGACGTCCTGTCTGGGAGCCTTGAATGCTGGTGCGGTCTGGTGGGGCTCTTTCCTCAGTAACAATGATGTGGGATTTCTTCTTGGCTGCAGCACCTTTCTTGGCCTTCCCTGACATGATGAGCCGAAGCCACGCTTAATTATAAATCTAGCTAGACAGGTATATATTGGTACACAATGTGTTCAAGATTAATGACATTTGTAGGAAACTGACTGTTGAATTCACTGAGTAGAAGTTTTAAAACTACGAACGTGGCACCATTCTTATTTTGTTATTTCTCATTTCAAAAAGTTATAATAAAAATACCACACATTATAACAATGGTATACAAACAATCTTATAACGGCTTCTTTCTCGATAATTTTTCAATAATAGATAGGGACTAGGCGTGATGAAGCTTTACCTTGCCACCGAAAAGTTAATCTAATAGCTACGGAATAATCGAGCGGAATATTTTTCCGAAAGTAAAAGTGACAGCTCCCATTCGTTTGCGTGGAAACCTTACAAATTCCAATTTTATTTTTCGTTCTTTTCAGGTGGTTACTGCTACAGAAATTTCTTTTCGATTCTTCACTTTTCCGTATCAGTAAACGTAATTTAACATGGGTTTGGGATAGAAAAAGAATTTTCTTTCGAACACGATACCGACCTTAAGTAAGGAAGATCTCGTATGCCGCAGTGAACGATATAAAAAGGATACGTTATAAAAACGATATAAAAGGGACACCCGAGCAGAACCGAATAGCCTGATAACTGGCCTTGGTATTAAGGAGCTCAGATTAAGAGGTAAAATACCTGAGGATAATACCATAAAATTGTTTCCACAATGTTATACGAATACCAAATTGAGGTAAGACAATACCAAAATAGTACCTCTAAGGTATTCCCAGGTATCCAAAATAACAAGTTTTGTTATTCGAGAGATATTTTGCTTGCAACTCTTAGGTATTTTGCTTAGGTATTTTACCTCTTAATCTGAGCTCTTTAATACCAAGGCCAGTTATCAATATCAAAATTAGGTATTCATTTGTTGTTGTCTCCTGCTCGGGTAGCGTTAATCTGAATGGAAGTTAAGTAGCCTTAGGTTTTAGAGACAACTAAACGTTGAGTGAACTGGTGGATGCCAATGTACACTGTATCGTAGAGCTCAGAAAAATCAACTAGAGCTAGAGGTAGATAGAACTAGATCTAGATAGCTAGAGCTCTTACAAAACTAGACATTCTCAAGCTTTACTCGATTCTATAGGGTGCCCTTAATTGGAACGCAATCAAAAAATGTTCAACTAATTTTTGATCTCGAAACGTCTTTACTTCATATCGGTTGCAACAATCTGTTTCTCCAAAATAACATATCAATTTGATCTGTTCTACTCAAATTTCTATCATTTATTCTCAAATTTGAGTAGCATTAATAAATTACGCCTTGATTAAATAGAACCTTTAGTTCATAATCTCCGAATCAAAACTTCACAACGCTTATTATGCTTACACACACACATACACACATGCATCAGCCTCCACGGTACAGATTGGTTGGTTCTTTAAAAATTAAGCTCTTATTTGAGACAAACACCACACATTCAAACCGCCTGTGAATATATGTGCCTATCCGTTGCAGGACTCCCACATAAACTTTTACCTTCTTATGGTGTTTGACATCTGTGGGAACAACAAATGCATCTCACATAGCACCTAAAAAGAGCCGGAGACCACAACAGAGAAGGACACAGCACAGGCAGCCTCTTTACTCATCGGCGCAAAGTTTTCAAACGAGGAGTGTCTCGGTAGGCTCAGAGGAACAGCGTAAGTTTTTCCCGAAAAAGGCCATAATATCTGGCTGGCGGCTGGGATGCCTACATTAGATACAAACAAAAACGAGACATCAAGCGGAACGCACTTGAGGAGGGAAAAAAATATATAGTCTACATCATAAATTTCGGCACCATTTTCGAGAATGCATCGCACCCTTGCTTGATTGCACCTCTTTTGGCTCCGGCACACGAACACACCACGCAGACATCACTTTCACCCCGATCGCACTCCTTCACACCGTGGCCTACTATTCCGCTCTAGCCATATGGACTGTGCAATCATGTTGATTTCGTTGCTCTTGATGCTGGCCGGCCTGCTGCGTCCGGATGCCGTGTGTCGTGTATGATGGAGTTTGGTTTTCGGGGTGGAGGACGGCAGAAGCATCAGCAGCAGCAGGCCATGCTTGCGTAGAATGAATTGCTCTTGATGTGCTGCGTTGTGTGTTTATGATATGATGAGGAAATTTCAATATTATGAGAAGTGCTTGATTCTGACGTATATGTAGATGCAAGTGGCCTACCAGGAGGCAATACGGCCTTATAGGTTATTGCGTTCAGCTAAATGGTATGACACTTATGAGCGTGCGTGGTAGTTCAAGTGATGGGGATGATTGCAATTGATGACTACGATGTTAGGTAATGGTTTAAGTTTATAGCATGTTGGTCTCAATCGGGACACGAGTTGTTCGAATGTACTATACTTAAATTTAATTTAATCTGATTTCGTCTCGAGATTAATTGAATGGTAACCGAAGCCACCTTGAATTTTCGAATTTTAGTTTCGGTAGAATTTGTAACAAAATAGCGCTGAAAATTTATTTAAAACTAATCTCTTGTCTAAATAATTTAACAGATCAGAGAAATGCGCACAAATAGGATTTCTTTATTATGCCAACCGGCGTAGACTAGTACATATACAGTTACAGTTTTTTTTCGTAAATTAAAATAAATTCATAAATAATTAACTAGAAAATGAGAAGAAAGATGAGTATTTTCCATTAAATTCCTACAAACTCTACACCAATACTCGACTATTAGTACACGACACTGAAGAATCCTGCACATTGTAGACGGTATACGCATATCTGTCAAGATAAGCAATAAAGGTAGTTGGAATTAAATGGAAAATACTGATGTTTCGTCTCAAAATTTCATTGAAAAAAAATATTAAAAAGTGAATTTAAAAAAAATAAAAAGTTTGAAAAAGTTAATTAAGATCGAGTAATGTAATTAATTTCGTAAGATAAAATTGAGTATCGTAACATTTATAAGTCAATAGTTTTGCAGTATTGACTGTAAGATGTCAACAAACGATTTATCGATCCAAAGTTGTATACTTTGTTCCTGGTTATGTTATGTTTGGTTATGTTTTTTTGGCAAGTATATTTTGATTATGAAGTTACCGACAAGGTGTATAAAAGTTAAGGTGATAAATGCGTTGCGGAATCAATGCGCTACGAAATTATTTCTTCTTGCATGATTGAAAAGGAAGACCATGCAATGCCACAATATTCCAGTGTAGACCTCAAATTAGCAATATATCTTGAGTAATTCATGATAAGGGCCTAAAAGCCAATTATAAGCAAAGACTTTAAACGTTGCTCTCTCACGAATCATAAAAATCCATCGATATCGAACTACTTCTTGTGGTAGAACTAACATTTCTCTCCCAAATCCTTATAATGAATTACTTGAGATATATTGTTTGGATCGGTATGGACCTTGAAAGATGTAGCGAAATCGCTTGATCGCTTGTTCGCGAAAAAATCTGGTCACCCGTAAATACGTATATCTCTGAAAATAATTCATCAACGCGTGAAATATTTCGCAGACTGATGAACGTATGTCTGTTTATTGTGTAAAATCAATTTTTTGTGATGCTACAAGCTTTTAGATCGAAGATGGCGTCGAAAAAGAGCAAGTGCGAAAAGCAATTGTGTTCGGTCGCAATGAAAATCCGGATCTGTCAGTAAGAAAACTTGGTTTTGGCTTTCCTGCAAGCACAGTTCATAACGTTCTCAAATCTTTCGATACACGTTTGACAGCAGCCAGGAAGGCTGCAAGCGAAACAAAAACGGATCTCAGGAACCACCAAGAGGACGCGAAGGTGAAGCAAATATTGCAGAAGAGAGCAGATCTTTCGGTACGTAATCTGGCTAGAAAAATAAAAATGTCCAACTTTCGTGCATACTTCCAAGCACCGGCAAGCTATGAAGTCGTTCAAGATGAAAGCTGTACCGAACCGTAATGACAAACAGAATGTGACGGCCAAAACCCAGGCTCGCAAATTGTATCGCGAATATTTGACGAAGTTTTCCTGCGTGATAATGGACGATGAAACTTATGTGTTAGAAGACTTTAAGCAGCTTTCCGGAATGTCTTATTATACTTCCATGCAACGAACGACATTTCAGTACGAAGAAAAAGGCCAAGTTTCCTAAAATATTTTTGGTTGGGCATGTAATATGCAGCTGGGGTCGAGCAAGCCAATGCTTCATCACTACCGGAACAGTAAACAAGGAAATATACCGTGAAGAAGCGATTGTTACCATTCCTACGCACCCATGACGCTCCCTCGCTATTCTGGTCTAATTTGGTATCTTGTTACTACGCCAAAGATGTTTTGGAAATGGTATAAAGCGAATGAAGTCCATGTTGTACAGAAAGAGGCGAATCCACCTAACTGCCCGGAGCGGTATTGGGCTCTCGTGAAGAGAGAACTCTCTCAATATAAACAATAATCTACAACTATAGAATAATTTCGAAAATCTTGGACAAAAGCTGCTAAATCGGTTGCACGGAATTTGGCACAAACCCTTATGGCTGGAGTAAACTCAAAAGTTTGTAGTTTCTTCTTGCAGCCTAATTAAGTAACTAAAATTAGTTTTAAGATGACTAAAAATGCACAATTCAAGGAATAAAAAATGTGTCTTGAATTGAATTAACAGCAACAGTGGATTTGATTTCTTTCATTTAAATTGTCGGTTAAAACTTGTCGGTTTGTTAAATATGATGCAGGTCAGAATTCCTCACTCAATTCTCATTTTGACGTAGACGTCTGACGTCTTACGGCAAGGGTAGGGCAGTGTGTCAAATAAAAATCTGAACCCGGTGCGAGCCTTGTTACGCATGCAACTGAATGAATGAAAATTTAATAGAACTGGCACGTTTATATTTTTTTTAGGAATGAATTTGGTTAAAATATTTTCGTTGGCTAATTTGTGTAGTTTATGCAAAATAAACGAAGATTTGTGTTTTTAATTTAACCCTTGGATCGGTAGTTTCTACCGGTTTGTCTTTCTGTGTAGAAGCTATTCATTTAGAAAATATTTATTTTCAGTTTGAACGAAATTTTCATTTGCATAACCTTTGATTCACTTCTTGTGCATAATGTAGCACTAAGAGTAAATAAAGCATCCCCCATTCTTGACTAAGAAGGGGTTCAAACTTCTATCAGAACATGCTGCTTGCCCGAGGAATACATATTTTGTGTTTTAATAGCATTGATAATTCTCATGTTTGGTTCAAATTGCTGTTTCTTTTGTTTGAGAGAACCCCCTACCCCCTCCAGAGGAAAGGGGTCTCAAATCAGCCTAGAAACATTTCTCGCCTACAAAAACCTCGCCATGCTAAATTTTGTTCCATTTGCTTGATTAGTTCTCGAATTATGCAGAAATTTGTTTGATTTGTGTGGGAACCCCCCTTTCAAACGAGGGAGGTATTTCGATCCATCATGAGAACCTTCTCCGGCGCCAAAAACCCCTGCATTCACATGTTCATACCAGTAGGGATACTTTTATTGTTTGGTTTAAATTTGTGTTTGTTTCGTTTGTATGAGAGCCCCTCCCCCCTTTCGAAGAGGAGAGAGGTTTCAAATCACCATAGAAAAATTTCTTGCCTACAAAAACCCCCACATGACAAATTTGGTTCCATTTTCTAGATTAGTTCAGAAATTTGTGTTTTATTTGTACGGTAGCCCCCCTCCGTAGAGATGGGAGGGGTCTCTCACTATTATTAGAATCTTTCTCGGTCTCAAAAACCCCTGCATACACATTTTCACGACGATCGGTTCAGTAGTCTCTGAGTCTATAAGGTTCAGACAGACAGAATTTGATTTTTATGTACCTACTAGCTGAACCCGGTGCGAGCGCTGTTACGCTTGCAATTAAAAGAATAAAAATTTAATATAACTGGCACGTTTATGGCTATTTTTTTTTGGAATGAGTTTTTTTCTTGACTAAGCAGGGGTTCAAACTTCTGTCAGAACATGCTTCTTACCCGAGAAATATACGTTTTGTGTTTTAGTAACCTGGATAATTTTCATGTAGAAATCATGGTAGAAATTTGTGTTTCATTTGTATGGGAGCCGTCCCTTCCAGAGGGGGAGGGGGGTTTCTCAAACCACCGTACATTCATTGCCTTCAACAACCCCCACATGCCAAATTTGCTTGATAAGTTCTCGAGTTATGTAGAAATTTGTGTCTCATTTGTGTAAGAGCCCCACTTTCTGAAAGAAAAGGGGTTTAAAACAATCATAAGAAGCTTCCCCCCCCCCAAATTCATTTATATATATATAGAAATCCTGTGTGTGTGTGTGTGTGTCATCCTCTATCCCCCACCCAACCGGGGGCGTTGGGCGAGTAGAACTGCGAATAATTTGATCAATCATATGCTCTGCAATGGTGCCCTTTTTGTTATGGAGGCCAATACAATAAAAAGGAGAGCTTTTGAGGCAACACAAGTTATTCTCAAAGCTTTTGGGGAAATGGGAGGTACTGGGAGTCCACAACAGGTACAGCAAAACATTACATAGACGCCCTTATTCACACTTACAACTCAGGATTAGAAGGTCAAGAAGAGCCACCGTCACCAACTAAAGCTTGAACCGGGTACCTGGGAAACCCACAATACCCGCGGCAATAGCCAGCGGACGATGCCCTGGTCGTATGTAGTAAAAAATGGCATTTTGCTTGTGGAATGATCTCACCTTCTTGTTTTACTTCTTTTGAAAAGAAAAAAACTGTTCATCCAGAACCACCGTTGCCAACTAAAGTTTGAACCAGGTATTTAATAAATCAATTATACCTGCCACCTTAGCCAGCAAACAATGTTCTGTACGTATTTAGTGTATTACGGGAGCTAAAACTGATTTCACATAATACAAAAAGTAAAAAGTACTTAGCTGAATTCCATTTCATTACGTGTCCTATCGAAAAAGCCCGATCAGGCAACTAGCATCGAGCAATGCCCATAACCTCCAGCTGAAGTTTGAAGACACGGGTATAGTTTAATCGTACATTTATATATATATATATATATATATATATATATATATATATATATATATATATATATATATATATATATATATATATATATATATATATATATATATATATATATATATATATATATATATATATAGAAATCCTACCTCCAAAAACCCCCATATGCCGAACGAAGTTTCATTTGCTGGATTAGTGCTTGAGTTATGCAGAAATTTGTATTTAATTTGTATGGGAGCTCCCCCTGCCCCTTTAAAAAGGGGATGGGGTCTTGAACTGCAATAGAAACATTTCTTGCCTGCAAAACCTCAACATGCCAAATTTGGTTTCATTGGTTTCATTGGCTCTCGAGTATGCTAAAAATTATGTTTCATTTGTATGGGAGTCAACTCTTCCAGAAGGTGGAGGGAGCTCAAACCACCATAGAAATATTTCTCTTCTTCATAAACCTCCCCCTGACAAACTTGGTTAGTGATCAAGTTATGCTGAAATTTGTGTTTCATTTGTATGGGAACCTCCTTTTCAGAAAGAAGGGGTTTCAAGACACAACCACAATAGAAACATTTCTTGCCTTCAAAAACGTCCATCTGCCAAATGTGGTTCCATTTACTTGATTAGTTCTCGAGTTATTCAGTAATTTGTGTTGCATTTGTATGTAGGCCGCCCCACCCCCATCTCTCTTACAGAGAGAGGAGGGGTCTCGAACAGAAACATGTATTGCTTTCAAAATTCCCACATGCCAAATTTGGTTCCATTTGGTTTATTAGTTCTCGAGTTATAAAGAGATTTCAGTTTCATTTGTATGAGAGCCCCCCTCCCCCTTCTAGAGATGGGAGGGGTCTCAAAACACCATACAAATATTTTTTGCCTGCGAAAAGCTCTACTTGCCAAATTTGGTTCCATTTACTTGAATAATTCTCGAGTTATGCAGAAACTTCTGTTTCATTTGTCTGGGACCATCTCTTTCTAAAAACTTGCACATGCTGAATTTAGTTTCTTTTGCTTGATTAGTTCTCGTGTTATGCAGAAATATGTTTTCATTTGTATGGGAGCCCCCTCTTTCAGAAAAGGGAGGGGTCTTTTACTATGTTAAGAACCTTCCTCAGTCCCAAAAACTCCTCCATACAAAATTTCACGTCTATCGGTTTAGTAGTGTCCGAGTCCATAAGGTTCAGACAGACAGAAATTCATTTTTATAGGGTAATAGCTGAACGCGGTGCAAGCTTTGCAACGCATACAACTAAATGAATGAAAAAATAATAAAACTGGCGCGTTTATGGTTCTGAATGAATCTGGTTAAAAAAAATTCGTTTGCTTGTGTGTGTTATTTATGCAAAAACCCCCACATGCCACAGTTGATTCCATTTGAAGAACTCCAATTCCAAGAACTCGAGCTTTGCAGAAATTTGTGTTTAATTTGTATGGAAGTCCTCCCCTTTCAGGCGGGGAAGGAGCTTCGAACCATCATAAGAACCTTCTCCGGCCTCAACAACCCCTACATATAAGTTTTCATAACAGTAGGTATGATTCTCATGTTTGATTAACATTTGTGTCTAATTTTTATGAGAGCCCACCCCTTCCAGAGAGGGGAGGAGTCCCAAACCTCCATAGAAAAATTTCTTGGTTCCGAAAACTCCCACATCCCAAATTTGCTTCCATTTCCTTGGTTAGTTCTCGAGCTATGCAGAAATTTGAGTTTGATTGGTATGGGAGCACCCCTTCCAGATGCGAGAGGGGTCTCGAACCATCATAAGAACCTTCCCCGACTCCAAAAATTCGTGCATAAAAATAGTCATACCTGTTGGAATGATTCTCATGTTCATGGCTCATATTCGTGTTTCATTTGTATGAGAGCCCCTTCTTGCAAAGGGGAGGGGGTCTCAAACCACAGTAGAAACATTTATTGCCTACAAAAACCTCCACATGCCATATTTGGTTCCATTTGTTTGATTAGTTTTTGAGATATGCAGAAAATAGTTTTTCATTTGCATGGGAGCCACCCTTTCTAAAGGCGGGAGGGGTGTCGAACTATCATAAGATCCTTTCCCGGACCCAAAAACCCCTGCATGCAAATTTGCATAGTGGTAGCTATAGTTCTCATGATTGGTTTAAATTTGTGTTTCGTATGTATGGGAGCCCCCTTTCCAGAGTGAGGAGAGGTCGCAAATTACCATAAAAATATTTCTTGCCTTCAAAAACTCACCCATACCAATTTTGGTTCCATTTGCTTGATTAGTTCTCGAGTTATGCAGGAGTTTGTTTTTCATTTGCATGGGATCCCCCCTTGCTAGAGGCGGGAGGGGTCTCGAATTATCATAAGATGCTTTCCCGGACCCAAAAACCACTGAATACAAATTTGAGAAGCAGCAGGCATAGTTCTCATGCTTGGTTGAAATTTGTTTTTCATTTGTATGAGAGCCCCCCTTTTTAGAGGGAGGAGGGCCCGAATAAAAAAATCTCATAGATTTACAATTGAATGTATTGTAACCATACAATAGAATCTATTTTATGTACAATTAATCTTATTGTTCACAACTATAAGATGACAATAGGAGTTATTGTTACCACAATAGAATCTAATGTAAACTGAGACATCGACAATAGAAAAGGGGGGTTGTTATGTATCTTAACTATAGAAAAATCCGTATTTTCCAAACAAATTTGAACGAATTACTATTAATTGTATTGTTTCACAATTGTTGAAAATCCAATCATATGGAGTAAATTGTAGATCTATTGTAATGACAATATGCATTTTTCCTTTATCTGATTCATGAACAATAAGATTCATGGTCGGAAATGGATTTTCATGTTATTTTATATTAATGTATTGTAATTGTATGGTTATTTTTATCCGGGGGGCTTTGAACCACCATAAAAAAATTGAATGCCAAAAACTCGTCCAATCCAAATTTTGTTCCATTTGCTTGATTAGTTCCCGAGTAATGCAGAAATTTGTGTTTCATTTGTATTGAAGCCCCTCCTACTCCTTTCCAGAAGGCGAAGGAGTCCAAACCACCTTAGAAACATTTCTCTCCTTCAAAAACTTCCACATGCCCAATTTGGTTCCATTTGCTTGATTAGTTCTCGAGTCATGCAGAATATTGTATTTCGTTTGTATCGGAACCCCCCATTTTTAGAATAGGGAGGGGTCTCAAACCGACATATAAACATTTTTTGTCTTCAAAAACCACCACATGCTAAATTTCGTTTCGTTTGCTTGGTTAGTTCCTGAGTTATGCAGAATATTGTGTTTGTTTCAAATGTGAGCCCCCGCTTTTAGGACGAGGAGGGTTCTCAAGCTACCGTAGAAACATTTCTTGCCTTCAAAAACTCACACATGCTAAATTTGGTTTCTTTTGCTTGATTAGTTCTTGAGTTATGTAGAAATGAGTGTTTCATTTGTATGGGAACCCCCTTTCCAGTAATGGGAGGGGTCTCAAACCATCATAAGAACCTTCTCCGGCCCCAAAAATCCTTGCATAAAAAATTTCACGCCGATCGGTTCAGTAGTTTTCGAGTCTATTAGGGTCAGACAAACAGACAGACAGACAGACAGACAGAAATTCATTTTTATATATATAGACTAGCTGATCCCAGTGCGAGCGTTGCTACGCTTGCAACTAAATGAATGAACATTACATAGAACTAGCGCTTTAATATATATTTTTTGGAATGCGTTTTTTTGACTAAGAATGGGTTCAAACTTCTATCAGAACATTCTTCTTACCCAGACAGTACACAGTTTGTGGCTTAGTTACCTGCACACTTAGAAAATTTTACAGTATTCGGTAAGTTTTTACCGAACTTTCAACAGCTGAACAGTTCGGTAATCCGATTTTAAGGATTTCGGTAAAATTTGACAAGTTCCGGTAATTTTTTTGCCGGAATACTGTAGAATTTCACAGAAATCCGGTAAATTGCCCGAACGTTCAGCTGTTGAAAGTTCGGTAAAAAATTACCGAATACTGTAAAATTTTCTAAGTGTGTGGATAATTCTCGGGTTTGGTTGAAATTTGTGTTTGAAATCACCATGCAAACATTTCTTGCATTCAAAAACCCCCCGCATACCAATTTTGGTTCCATTTGCTTGATTAGTTCTCAAGTTATGCAGATATTTGTGTTTAATTTGGATGGGAGCCCTCCCCCTTTCCATAAGGGGGAAGCGGTCTTAAAGAATCATAAGAACCTTCCCCTTTAGCATTAGCATTAGCATTAGCATTGACGGTTGCACACCTCGTGGATGGAGCTACGATGAGGAATAATTCGTTGAAGACATTGCATGCCACCATGAAACGAAACCAGTTTCTGATACGTTTCTTCACGCAACAATCACCACGAAAACACTCCTCGGTCGCTCACCTGGCCACGTCCATGCAACCGTTGGTGATAGGGAGGATTTGGTATCTACCTTAAGAAGACACGGGGAACCCACGTAGCCTTCAGTAGATATCAAAGGAAAAAGGAAATGAATAGTTGAACAGAATGCCGGAGAGAATAGTTGAACAGAATGCCCTGTTTTGTGCACAGAACAAAAATGTATTCAAAAATGGTCGTTGGGAGCATCTAGTCTAAGAAGGTTAAGTGATGCTCCATTTCTCTTCAAACGGTTGGGACTTTAGCATTAACTATAGTCCTAGCTCCCTATGGCTTATGGTTATAGCGCCATTACTCGCTCTCTGAAAAGAAAGAAGATAGCGCCGACCCAAAATCATGTTCCCCTCCTCCCCCCATCACACACACACACACTACTTCTCGCCCACATCACTACTTCTGTTTGGATTTAGATTAGTGAGCGGCGACTGAAAGTTAAAAGCGTCCAAACAATTCACCAACTGTCAAATATTGCAATTAAATGTCGACTACAATGTTTACAGGTTACAAAAATTATTGATTGTTGATTGTAAGGAAATGTAAATTATATTTAACCTTTTATTAAACTTGATAGTTTATCACTGTTGGGGCAGGTTCGCGATTTCCGGTGAAATTTCTTTGGCCAATAAATCGGGTATTGGCTGTGAAGTAGCTCTATACTAGAGCTGCTGCTATGTACCACTAGGCGTCACTTTTTCTTTATTAGAACTACCTTCAAATTACTGAGGAATGGACTTTATTAACACTTTAGTATGTGGAAAACAGTTTAGGCGGATCTATTGGCTTCTAATACTGGATTTGGAATGAATTTATTTAATTATTTGAGTTCAAAAGAAAACTTTTCACCTACTACGACTAGCTCAGACTTGAATCCTATTTTGTACATATATAGCACTACTACTACTATCTTGTGCTAAATTGTAGTACTAGATCAGGTGGGTTCGGCACGAATCTATAAAGGCACATTGAGAACTAACTGAGAATCAACAATCACTTTTAATACTACTAATGTGAAAATTTGAATCAAAATAACCGAGAATAATAGATATCAGCGGCCGCAGCTCTAAAAACAAAATTTTCGAACGAATTAACTCGACAACATGATAAGTGCCAGCTAATGACCAATAGGTCTGTGCCATTACAGAGAGCAAAAAATAACAAAGGAAGGGGAAGGCATATTAGATAGGAGAAAGTATAAGAGTAGTTGTTGAATTCAGGGCAAACCCTTTCTCATGAAGAAATAGTTTCATATATCTCTCTCCTCTTTCGATGTAACTTCCTGCCCGGCCACTAATTCAACATATTTACCGCAAGGATTATACATATCGAGCAGCAAAAACGCACAAAACAATTAGTAGAAGAATAGAGAGACAGACAGAAGAAGGAAAAGACGATAAGATGCGCGTCTGGATATGCATATTTGTCAATATATCTTCATACTACCGGAACCGTAATATTTTAATACAATACAGCTGAATGTTTGATCCGGTATCCAATTGCAGAAATAGGCAAGACTCACGACTGCATCTTTTATCTAACTGCATGTTCACAAATCACCTAAGAGAAACTCCTGTTAATCAACTTGCGAGTGCTCATCCGTTTTCAGAACAAAACACTCGGCCAGTGTGTGGGTGGCATCACATAAACGTCCCCGCGGCGGTATTGGTGACGACCAGCTGCCAATCGTTGGTCGCGCAAAGAAGCAACATCCTACAGGAGAACGACAGTAAAGAAGCCATCTTAAAGAAATAACCTCCAACGAGAAGATTCAATTCCCGAAGATTCCACTATCCACTACACCGGTTATAGCACTTCACTTTTCCGCCGCTGCCGAACTGGTTAAAATTAATTTTGTTCAAATTTAGTGAAAACTTGCGAAAAAAAACTGACAGCAGAGAAAACAAGTCCACTCGCGGTAAAAGCACACTTTGTTTTTTCTTAATGAATCACTGCTGCCCTTATCACTGCTGCACTGTTGCTTCTTAAAGAATCACACCCTGCCCCAAAAATCCCTGCATACATATTTTCACTCCGATCGGTCAAACAGAAATTCATTTTAATATATATAAAAATCCTGCGTCCAATAACCCCCACATGCCAAATGTGGTTTCATTTACTTGATAGTTCTCGAGTTATGCAAAATTTGTGTTTCATTTGTATGGGAGCTCCGCCCCCTCAGAAAGGGGAGGGGTCTCAAATCAGCATTGAAACAGTATTTAACTTTAAAAACCTCCACATGCCAAATTTGGTTCCATTTGCTTGATTAGTTCTCGAGCTATACAAAATATTGTATTTCATTTGTATGGTATATATATATACATATACATATATATATATATATATATATATATATATATATATATATATATATATATATATATATATATATATATATATATATATATATATATATATATATATATATATATATATATATATATATATATATATATATAGATCTATATATAGATAGATACATAGATGTGTCCCTTAACTCAGCCTAATATGCAACGATCGATTACATTTTTTATCATAACTCATAATGTTTTTCAGCTGTATGCAATATTTAGCTAATTATACACTTGTTTAGACACGGTTAATAAGACATTTGGTAGTTTATATCTTGAAAAACTATACAACTCATTTTATAAAGTCAGAAACTTTCGAGGGATACCCAGGTAACCAATAAGCAGATTCAAAGCGTCTTAACGACAGACTAACAAGCAATTAAGTCGCCTTAAATGCTACATATATGCCGCTTTTGGCCCAATATACGGCTGCTTTACTGCAATGCTAAGATAATGCTATTTTGCATTGGAAATGACTACAGGCAACAAGCATTTAAATAGCATTTGAAATTCAACTTTACAACCGGTAGCATTCAAGAAGCTGATATAATGCTAATATAAAGCTTGTAGCATCTGAAATGCAGATTTAGGGTTGATTTACTGCATACGCTAATGCTTATTGGTTACCTGGATATGGATGTAATGTCGGTCTATAAGCATCAAATTGGGTCTATTCATGGATGCAACTTTGTCCCATTCAATCGATTTTTGTTATTAAATGATGTTTTCGTACGGTTTTCCTCCGGATTATATGATTTAAGGTATTGCCAGGTTTATTCACTTTACCCAACATAAATTTTCACAAAACAAACTAAACTAAAACTGCTTTAAAATACTTAACAGATTTTTACATGTGATTTATTGGCCCTTTGATAATGAAAACATCATAACTCAGCACAGGTTTTGTTTCTTTGGTTTTAACGTAGATGAGCCATTTGGAGAATATACAATCGAGACTTATACATTTCCATTGAATTTTTTTTTTCAGACAAGTTTTTCAGACAACAGACTATAGTTGGGAACAAAAAAAAAAAATATGTCCCTAACATTGGGTCCACTGTTTTCTTGTATGATTTAATTTTATCTATGTGAACAGTTAGTTTGTAACGTGTGACTATTTTCTGTACATCTTGGCTACATAATTCGGTTTATCGGTCCAAATTTAGCCAAATTTAGATCATTCGAAGAACATGGAGATTATCTGTTCAGCTAAAACAGCGAAATCATGTTGTCGAAAAAGCTGAGAAAATAGTTAATTACACGGAAGTAAGCAACGTAAATTGATTAATAATGTCTGAATTGCATCGTATTAAATCGGTCATCTTAATAGGAACATAATTTTGTTGACTATCGCTGAATTATTGACATATTTGGTACATAGGCCGGGCGAAAGAGCTAGGCTAACATTACATCCCCTTACCCTATATACAGATATAGATTAACTTCAAATCCTCACATGTTTTTTTTGCCATTCTCAGTAGAATCTACCATGATATTCTTCGGTGGATTGATAGTCTATCGAATGTATGGATACTTGTTTAGAATTCTTTCTACAATTTTATTTTCAAATGATATGTCATTCTTCACTGAAATTTTAAATTTATTCTTAGAAATATTTGTTATCTTAAATTCATAACTTTAGTTAAATCCTGTATTTATGTGAAGCCTCCGAAGGTGCATCATGGCAAATAAATCAAAAGCAGCTGATAGAGGATTGTTTTCCCCTTCAACATTTAATACAATCAACTGAAACAACATCGTCTTACAGATTCCAACTTGCTTACGACGTCAAGTAGTACAGGTCCCATCTATCAAAACGCAGTCCACGGAATTGTTTGATTGACAAATTATAAAAGACTAATATTTGAACTAGCTTCATTATGAAAGTCTTCGTAGCAATTCTTGTACCCGCCTCCCGTTGTCTCGCTGTTTATGAATGCGTCGTTTGTCGTTTCGTCATCCGCAGGCGGTGTGTAGAGAAACCTAGAGCACACCAGCATACAGCAACGCGACATGACTGCCATGCTAGAGTTTCCCTACCAAGAACTTGTTTGACTTTTTTGTTTATCGAAAATTGAATGTCGGGCGGAAAGTTGTTTGCAGTTGCCCTACTAATAAATACTTTTTCGTTCATTCTTCGCAGCACAACTGCGACCTCGGATACAGGAACATCCGGCAGATGCGGTTGCTGCCAAGGAAGAACCATTGACACTCAACTGCAAAGCTGTCGGCCGACCACCGCCGGAAATCAACTGGTATCACAATGGAGTTCCGCTGGGGCCCTCCGACCGAAGGGTGATACTGCCCGAGGGATCGCTGTTCTTTTTGAAGTAATTAGATGGGTCCTGAATTCGTATAGGGAATAGATTAATAATACTGATTTTTTACAATTCTAGGGTGATGCAAAACAAACGAGAACAAGACGCTGGGGTGTATCACTGTGAAGCGCACAATTCGGCAGGTGTTGCAGTTAGCCGAAATGCGACACTGCAAATAGCCATGCTCAAGGATGAGTTCCGAGCAATGCCAAAAGATACGGTTGCATTGGTTGGTGGACCGGTGATCCTGAACTGTACTCCTCCGCGAGGTATTCCAGAGCCATCGGTACTGTGGATTAAGGATGGGAAACTGCTGGACATAAGTGGGAAGCGTTTGAGCATGGTGGATTCCGGAAGCTTGATGATATCGGAGATTCAACCGAACGATACGGGCAAGTACGAATGCTCGGCGCAAAGTATGGCTGGGACGAAGACCACGCCTCTGGCGTATTTGAAAGTACTGGCCCCACCTACGATAGTGAAGAGTCCTCACGATACCGAGGTGTTGGAAGGGGAAGGCTTCGATCTTCCGTGCGAGCTTGCTGGCGATCCCAAACCGGTCGTCACATGGCGGAAAGAGAATGGACGTCTTCCGGAGGGAAGGTCCCGAAAACTGTTGGACAATACGTTAAGAATAGAGGATGCTCGACAGGACGACGAAGGAAAGTATATCTGCGAGGGTCACAACGAAGGTGGAAATGTAACAATCTCCGTCTATTTGTATGTTTATGAAGCACCAACCTTCATGGAAGCCCCAGTAGATGTTGTCATCAGAGAGGGTGAGGGAATCACTTTGCCATGCAGGGCCAAAGGGCGACCAGGGGTGCGAATATTCTGGGATCGCATCGATAAGCCACATGTAAATAATAGCATGAACAAACCAGAAATCCAAGCACAGATTGGCCACAAGCCATCTGAAAAGTCCAAGCGCAGCATTTCGCTCAAAACGACTGAGAATCACGTACGTTCCTTTGCACCAGAATCGGTGGGAAATTGGTCAATTAAGATAGAACCGGTTTCTGAAAAGCAACTGTTTCAGTTGCCACATGCTTCCCGGACGCATTCGATTCGGAAAAAGCGTGACACGACTGAATCGTCCAATGAGCCGGAAGCAGTTTTCAGCACGATTGCTTCCCTGGTCAGCAGTAGCGTAGTTCATTTTGAAGACAATGGTGGACTAACACTGAGGGCAGTCAGCAAAGCAGACGAAGGTTGGTATGCATGTGCAGCCATCAACGAAGCGGGTAGCATTGTCAAGAAGATTTTCATCAAGGTTTTGGACAAGGATGAATCGCTAGAGGCTCGTAAAGAGCAAATTCACACATATGACCAAAGTAGATGGGTTAGCGAACAGTTCATCGTTCTGAACAATGTATTCACTATCTCATCTGGATCGATTGGCATCTCGTGGGATGTGACGGACAGTGCTACCAAGATGCCACTAAGGATGTACTACCGAGTTGCGAGTGATCCGATGGATAATTTCATCTACAACTCCTCATTCGAAAGCCAAGTAACTACGAGTAATTTGAAGGAACTGACGTTGAATGATCTGCGCCCGTTCACGGAGTATGAAATCTTTGCCAGCATACCGGAGGGGCTTTCCGGATCGGTTTCGAACATTCGAAGAGGCAAGACTCTAGACGGGCCACCATCGGCACCACCCACGGACGTTAGGGTTGGAGTTATCAATACGACGGCCGCTTTCGTACGGTGGTCACCGCCACCGGTTCATTTGCTGAATGGAGAACTTACCGGCTATAAGGTATTCATTTTGTAATTATTCAATACACTATTGTCGCAATTTAAAAGATTGGATTACAGATTCAAATCAAATCGAACGCCACGAACAAAGTGCTCGGCCAGATGATTCTCAATTCTACTACTCAGTCAGTTGTCATCAATAGTTTGACACCGGGGGCGATGTACATCGCCAAGGTTGCCAGCTTAACCGCCGGAGGAATAGGTGAGTGTGTAATTGGTAAACGAGGTAGAAGGTTATTTATCGGTCGTGTTCTAAATGTTTCAGGACCCTACAGTCAACCAACGCCACTGCACATGGATCCACAAAACATAGTCAGGTACTTGAAGCATGTTCTCGTTGCACTTTTTGGGTTGAAACATTGGCAAGAAAGCCGTTAGCTTAATTAGTAGGTTAACAGCTAGTCGGGCGTTGAATTCGCATCCAATAACGGCATCGAATTCCAAGCACTAATGACTTCCATTCACATTTTATTTTCGGTTTCCGAAAAACAGTGCATTATTGAGAATTTTCTTCAGTTTCATGATATTGATCGAACACAATATTTCCACCTTTCAGAACTGATCCAACGCCTAGCTACTGGATGTCATCGTGGATGTCCGGTACAGCTCTGGTGATTCTGTGCGTCTGTCTGATCGGTGGGGCGATCTTTGCCATCTTCTGGACGGTTCGCAAGAAACAATCGGTAAAAGCTTCCTACCCTGGGCCCTCGGTTACCACAATCATCCCAGACAAGCAACATACGCTTTGGTTGCATGGGAACACTCTGGTTAAACCATCCCACTCGTTGGATCCCCCCAGCACATCGGAGTATGCTGAACTCACCAACAACACTCAGAGTCTCAAGCCGAACAATTGCGTTCCACCGCCGGAACCATATGCAACGGTAACACTCCAGCGGGGTGGAACCATCTCCGAAGAACCTTGCATGAAATGCGCCAATAGTCCCGTTTCTAGCGAATACAACGCACCGCTTAGGGAACCAATCAACATATCAGATGTACTGCCACCACCACCAGACCATCCATACGGTACATATCGCCCACCGACCAGCATGACGATCCGGACCAATCCAGCCGCCCTCTCACCACAAATGATGCGTAAAAATCACGTTCCTCCGCCAATGCCGAACCGATGGGACACCATGCCGCCACCTATTCCGAGCTTCCCACAGAACTGGATCCGCCCACATCATATGAATCCAGCCCTGACGATGAACAACGCCGAGATGTACTCGGAGAATGACTACGAAAGTGGATCCGTACTGTACGAACAGTGCTATCGTCCGGACCAGATGCCACCAGTTCCTCCGCCCAACGGCAACCATTTCTTCAGTCATGCTGGCGAACCAACGGAGGAATTCTACCGTCACATGAACATGGAATTCGCCCAGGACATCGGTTTTGAACCGAACAGTCCTCCAGCTCCATGTCCCGAAACACCATTCAATAGTAAATATTTGTCTGGACCCGGTGCTGCCGACAGTCCCATCATATCCCGAAAGGTAGGTGTCAACACGACCACAAGGGGACACTTGCCCAACAGTGCGTCCAACAATAGCAACAATTACAATAGCCAGCACAGCACTGGCCAGAGTTCCGAAAGCGACAGCGATAACCGGTGGGCCCCCACTCGAACGAAACGCAGTAGAAGTAGATCGAAAAGTAGTGATAGAAAATACAATCGGACTCTTATTCGATAAAGCCATACCGCGCTAAACAAAACAAAAAAAAACAGCTAATCTTAAGCTCTATTATACACAATAAGTAAGACAACAAAAATTTCACCTTTCTCTAAGTAAACCAAAAAAAAAAGTAGACATGCAAATGCAAGGTAAACCCTATCTTTCTTAGTAGGCTCATTAACTTTAAAACCTTTAAACGAAAGTATGAAACCAACAAATTATTAAGGGAGCTCTGTAATCAGTCTCTAACTCTCAGTAACTGTCTCTCTCTCGCAGTCTAGCACTCTTATCACTCTCTATCTCTCTCAAGTGCGTATTAAGAGGGGCAGGGGGCATGGTAGAAAGAGATCGTTTAACCGCAAGTAATTTATTTCCTAGCAAAGTGGATGGGGGCACGACCACGGAGGTATTTAGCCGGGGAAAGAAGGTTGCGACTGGAGTTCTACCATATGGCAGTTACAAAATGTTATGCCACAAGCGTCAAGAGGCTCAAAGAAATAGGGTAGGTTTATTTTATTTCCATTAATGTGCACAACAGAAAGCCGTAGACTGTTAGTTTAAGTTAGATTAAGTTTCAAGATGTATTCGAATGCAGGTTGACTATGGATCATATCATTTGAGCTATTCAAGATGAGGCTTTTTAATATTTTCACCATGGGATGGTCTTATTTGTTTTGTTCGAATTTTGTTTTTTTATGTATCTCTGGTTCTCCGGCACTTTTTTTGTAATGGAACCTACACACGCTAAAACATGTTTGATCAACTGTGACTGCGCCCCCAAGAAAGTTGACCGAGTTGATGCTATTTTTTCCGTTGGTGGAAGGAGTTAATTGTTCGATAGATTTGGTTAGAACACATGCCAAAATCCTCGTTTTTTAGCATTTTAAGCTTATTGCTTGCTCTCGACTTGTTCTGGATCGCAGCAAGCTGTGCTTTGAAAATGACGTGTTTTGCTTTTGCTGCGTCATTTTCGCGGCAATAAAATTAAAAATTATTCCTTTTTTCAACTAAAGTAGATGGTGAAATTATAGTTTTCCGAGTGCTTTTCGTAGGACGTTGTGAATGGAATCCCTCTCTTAGTGTGTTATGGTTGTGTTTCTTTAGATGGATTGTGCGTCGGTAGGTTTTTTCCCCATTTATTTTTTATTTTTAGTGCCCCGCTCCCACATCCGGAAGAGCTTTCCAGCATCAGTTAAGAAACATTGGTGAGGTCGCTTTATATCGTCAAAAATATTCCTCAACTATATACACGCCAGGATCAAGAATGTCCATTTTTTTCTGGAAGTGTGAAAATTCTTCACATGTCCATTTGATATGTGGAGATTTACATGCGGGGCTGATTGTAGATGACCTCAGAATGTGCGTGTATGAACAGGCATTCTTGAAATGGGTCGTTAGATTTTCAATAGACGGATCAAAGACCTTTAATACAGGGCTAAAAGGGAAAGTCAACAATTTTGTCATCTGTTGCGGAATGGCGCGGCGCAATGACCATAAAGGAAACAAACACTAGTCGAAAAAGTTCCTCGATCGTATTGGGAATCGAAACCCTCTGCCTCCGGCTTAGTAATACCGTGCCCTTACCAACTAGGCTAGCAAATCGGTAAGGTTGTTGTTAAAACACTTAAACAGTTAAACCAATTTCGATAGTTCGTCAAATTTCGAAACTTCAGTCGATTTGGTTGAAGAATTGCTCACGCGTCGTAAACAAACAGCCAAGGTACCAATGACGTCTATATAAGGTCTGGCCCAGTAGAAGTTGTTCGCAGTGATAACAAAATAAGTTATTATTATGATATACAACGAGTATTTGTTTGTTATTCATTCTGTTATTTTGGCTGTTGTTGTACCGCAAGACAATGGCAACACCCGCTGCTCTAGAGAGAGTCCAGTTAGGCCCCATAAACCGAAAGTCAGGGACGTATACGCTGTTCAGTTATGATCGCGAAGTCATATATGTTGTACACGTTGAGTCCATATGTTTGATATGTTGTTGTCATATCATATGTTGTCCATATTTTATATTGAAGTTCATCGGCATTATGCTGGCGGCATTCAACTATTGCTACATGTAACGCCAGATAGCTTGTTGAAGCATTTGTCCTGGATTCCCCGGGGTGAAGGAAGTGTATGCAACACTGGCGGGGCAACGGCGGCTACTACAAAACGCTGTTTAACAGAACATTAGATCAGAAACTTACTTTTTTTTGCTTTAAAATTTTAATAAAGTGCCGTTAATATAAGTTCTTCAATTTTTTACTTACAAATGACCTAGTTTTTCTCCCATACAACTCTGCATACGATAAGGTTGAAAATATAGTTTTCCCTTTCCGGGTCCTCAAAAACAGGTAGCAAATGATTCAAATTGCCTTCTTCTTTTTATTTCTTTAAGTTCCATTCCATAATAGATACTGCCACATGTATAGCCACAGCAAGCCACACCGCTCAGCTGCTAAATAATTTTGCTTTGTTGTCGATGTCTGATTTTACAATATTTACGTGACTCTCTTCTTTCTTGGCTATGCTTTTCAACGATAGTATATAGCACGCGAAACGAACCGAACTGAATTCACTGTTCGACACTAGCTCTCAGCTGGTCGTTCCAACGGCTTTGCCCACCCACCACAGTTCGGCCAGTATTGGCATGGGAGCGAAGCTAGACCGGAAGGTGTTGGTACCCCTGTCTCCCCGCTGCAATGATGCAAACGATGCGTGTGATAACTAAGTAGATTTTCAGTATCATCCCAAGTATCTTGCCATCGGTCATTCGCAGTGATGAGGACATTGATAAACTATTATCCAGAGGAAATATAGCACATGATGCTCTTCTAGTAAACTGGAGCAATTAATTTCTAACGTTTATCCTTACAAACCTTTTCGACCAATTATTTTTTTATAATAAAAAAAAGTTTGTGCTTTAGCGAAATTTTCGTGATTTAACCTAAACCACCATTTCATATGTTAAAAATATTTGTCGAATTGTATGTTTGTCAGTGGGCATGGTCAGCTTGAAATTGCATATAGGATGACTGAGACTTCAAACCCCAAATTTAAAATAGGGGCTGCAATATAATGAGTTTCATTTATTCTATCGTATGCATGGACATAGTTATACTTAGGACCAAACATTAACCCACAAACTGCTGGACCCGGGCCCCCGCATCTGTAAATTCGACCCACATTTCATGTTTATTTAATTAACAACTACCTAATTAGTCGGCTTATGCCAAACACAGAAATGCTGTTTACTAAGTGCTGTAAACTAACGTTGAATAGCAAGGGTCACGAAAGTGAGGAATGAAGCAAATTAACAAGAAGAGACGGTTGACCAGATAAATGGAACTATTACAATATTAACCAACCATTTTTGTTATCATATGTATAAACAAAATGATTCCATTATTACTGTACACCAACGCGGTCGCACTCAACGTCGACAGAATTTATATCGTTGGTGATTCCAATGTAAACTTGCAGTGACGCTACACTACATAGTGTTAAAAGGCTTCTCGACTTTAACTTGCATGTCCTGAACACACTTCCTACTCGGATTTCAGACACGACTATCGATCTTCAGGTGGCCGACTTAACGCAGTCGAATGTGAAATCAACGATGACTACAAGAAGCTTGATTTCGATCCACGTGATAATTTATCAGATTACAAAGAGTACTTTTCGAAAACTTCCAATGGGTGGATCAACTGCAGTTCCAAAAGGATTTCCAATCCAGGAATCATCGAGCACTTCGACTGTGAGCATGTTAATATGAAAGCCGGTCTGGCAAGTACTGAGCTACTAGGTCGTCCAACGTGGCATGCTCCGCAAACAACTATCACCGTTCGTGATCTGTACCGTATCACTTAGTGACCAAACCGTCAAGCTTTACTCGGAGAATCCCAATAGAGCCAGGGGATCGTCACTAGCAGGACTTCTACGTAAAGCGAATACAATGATAGTTGTGACGACAAGGAAGTATATAGACAGGAACTGAAGAGAGGTACCCGTAAATAAGCTCTGGGGTAATCTTACGAGCGTAGGGTTCCATGGTAGCTCAAAGCAGTCCACAAATGATGATAAGTTTTTTGCCGATGGTCATAAGCAACTGACAACAAGACAATATGTAATTGGGGTTAGAGTGATTCAAATTTCAAGAAGTAAGGGACGTCAGTTGATTAGTTCTTCAAGGTAACCCATTGGGGTTTTTTGCAAAGTTATTTATTTTAAGTAAATCTACAATTTTGTAGAACATCGATAATAGGTGGCCCCAACAGCATCCTTACTATTGATATGAACTGCTCCAAATCAACTACCAAGCATTGTTAAAAATTATTTTGTCTTTTCAATTTATAAAAAAAATTACCATCGCACTTTGCGAGTGGCTCCAACAGCTTTCTTTCTGTTAGTTTTTATCGGGCCTACGACCATTTTTCAATAACCTTTCCAATGAATATCATCCATAACAACTTATAAGCATGGTAAAGCATTTTCCGACCATACTATCCTGGGTTGGCTGTTGTAGAGACGCTGGAAACGCCAGAAGCGCTGTCTTGGGTATGACAGGCTCTTCATCCAAGGGATGAGAGAGAAGTGTTGATTAGATGTCTACTTAGGAAGATGCTGAGAACTCATGCTACATTCATAGACATCTGGAGTTGGAAGTTGAATGGGTTTGTGAGGGAGAATTTCCTTGACGAGAAAGCATATGTATATTAATATGTATATAGGTAAATGTGAATGATGTAGCCGAGAAAGTAAATGCACTTCTTTGTTGTCCGCTTTTCATAGCTTGCCTGTCGGTTGGAACATGAGCACTAACTCTTGTAGTAGCCTTTTATGGTTTATGGTATTGACGCAATAACTCATTTTCTGAAAATAGAAGAAGGATACATTGAGACATAGTCACACACTGCGTTATTGCCAGATCACCTGTTATTACACAGAGATCCTACATCAAAACGGCCTCGCCCGAATGCAAGTCAAGTAGTAAATGGATAGGAATACGTTGACGTGATACTCGCTTTGAAGGAAGCCGGAAAATCCTCTGCACTTCCACAGGAATCACTGGAATGTGGGATAAAATGTTTGGATTTGCAGCAGGATCCGTTTTGGTGAACGGTGTGCTTAATTCAACTGACGTCGGCAGCGAATAAGATATTTAACTACGTTCACGGTTTATTCTCAGTATAGAGATGCACATTAAAGTTATTCAAATTTTGGCACCGAATGAAACCAACAGTAGGGATACTGCACATCATGCTAATAAATCTGCTTTTTCATTACCTTCGATTCCACAGTGTCCGGGTACCCAAAATTGATTCACTATACTATTTTTAGCCACCCGCTGTAGGAAATGAATACATTCCCATACCAATTTTGAAGTACAGATAACTAACTTTTTTGCTTGAAGGCAGCTTGACTGTCAGAAAAAGTACATATATTTGCACGTCTATAATTACGCTGTAAGCAAATCGTAGCACATTCGATAATTGCCTGTACTCCTGCTTGGCCAATTACCCATAGATATTGATACACTGACCTCGGAAAGGGCCTGATTAACCATGCACCCTGAACCCTGTTTAATTTGAAACCCATCAGAGCTATCTCCTTCCAACTCAGCTGAAACACTGTCGTTGACATAAGTTCAGTTAACTGCAAACTTGTTTCTTCCATAAAAACACTGCCGGACGGTGGGCGTTGGATTGTACATACACACACATACACACACAGATCTTAGTGGTCCTGGTCTTCTTTTTTTAACTCCACACTCTGACAATTATCAAAATCCCTCGTTATGACGCGACTTCAAAACTGCTAATAATCATCAATTCACTCCCGACAAAGCGGAAAAATACTCTAATTTTACCATTTTTACCCGGGTGGCACAATACTAATAGCGCTAACAAACAAAACAAAGCTGATTTAGCTCTGCCTCCGGGTGCAAAAAAAAAATCACTATTAAAATGAGGAAATACTACCGATCATTACATATTTTGGGAGGGAATCGATTACATTCACTACGTCGTACACAAAACACGCGGAGGTTTTATGATTTAACTGTTTGTTTAAGTTTAATTACGAATTATTTTGATATTTTGTTTCGCGAAAACGATGCATCAAAAACAAAACACGTCAGATTCAAGGCACGGCTTGCTGCGATACTGAGATGACCACTAAGATCTCCTTAAAAAAACTGTTTAGTTCTTTT